>VYXC01003688.1:277377-298558 GCA_013397175.1 Platysteira castanea | reverse complement strand
AGGATTTTAGCCGGGCTGCGCCGGGAACCGCCCTCTGCCATGAAAGACTTCACCGAAATCACGCTTTGCCCCGAGGCTTTGGACTGCAGCAAGGTAGGGCTGGGGGAGTGGGTGCTGCTGGTGGTCCCCACGTACCCACCCGCGGGTCCCCAGGGTGCCACCCGCGCTCGCTGTCCCACAGACCGAGTTCTGCAACCCCGTTTTTGAGGGCGAGGAGCCCCGGGAAGCACCGAGCGCGGAGCACCCGCCGGACAGGGATGGGACCGGCCCCGCAGCACTCCGGGACGGCCTCGGTACCAGCCTGGGGGTTTGTACACACACCCCTGCCCGTGGGGCTGCGGCAGCGGGGTGGTGGGCGCTGGGGCTGCCCGGGGACACACTGGCACCGCGGGGACGAGCGGTGGGGACGCGCCCAGCCGGGGCTGAGCCGGCCGCGCAGGGAGGCGAGGCTCAGCAGCACCCCGGCTCTGCCCGCTGTCCTCGCCCCCAGGCCAGCAGCTCTGGCGGCAGGTGGGCTGGAGGTACCGCGCCGACTGCAAGTTCACCTGGCTCTGCGTGGCTCTGATGAGCGCCATCCTGCTCTTCCTCATCTCCCTCCTGCTCGGCATCGTCATCCACCGTGAGTGCAGAGCTGGGAGGTGGCTGTGACCGGGGTGGGGGACACAGAACAGGCTCAGAGGGGGCGAAGAGCACCCAGAGGGCATCCCGGGGTCTGCCCGCTGCGGGGAGAGAGTGACCCCGTGCATAGGAGCGAGGGGGGTTTCCATGTTGCTGGGATGTGGCAGGATCACTGCCCCCGGGAGAGCTGCACGCCTCTGGGTAGGGTGGGGGCACAGGGCTGGGTGGGCTCCCTAAGCCCCTTCCCCACACCGCAGCCGTCCCTCCCCGCCGGGGCTGAGCGGTCCCTGCTCTTCCCTGGGCACAGAGCTGACGTCCCCACACCCACCCGGCTCCCCGGCCACGGCCCTGCCCGCCCGTGGCACTGCCACCACCGCCACAGCACCCACCCGAAGGGACCCCCCGGCCCCCAAAACAGCTGCCAGCCCGACCGAGAGCTGGCTGCCCACGGCCCGCACGGCAACACCGGGTAAGTCCCGAGCGGGGCAGTGCTTTGGGATGGGGCTGCCCTGCCCCGGCTCACGCCCACGCTGTTGCCTCGCTCAGCCTGCGGAGGGACCCTGCGGGGCCCCCAGGGCTCCTTCAGCTCCCCCAACTACCCCGGCCCCTACCCCCCCAACGCCCTCTGCGTCTGGAGCATCGAGGTGGGCGCCGGGCTCGCCATCCAGCTGCGGATGGAGACGTTCAGCGTGGAGGGCACGGCCTCCTGCCTCTTCGACCGCGTGGAGCTCTACGAAGAGCCGGGCTCCGGCGGCACAGCCCCTTCCCCAGCTCGGGGGGGCCCGACCAGGTAGGGCCCGTCACACCCGGGGAGCGCCGCAGCGCAGCGGGGCGGGGCAGCGAGCGGTGCCAGCCCTTGCTGTGCCCCCAGGTTTTGTGGCAACGTGCTCCCCCCGACCTTCAACTCCAACTCCAACCGCCTGCGGGTCACCTTCGTCTCCGACAGCAGCGTGGGCGCCCAGGGCTTCAGCGCTCGCTACCGCGCCGTGCCCCCGGCCGAGAGTGAGTCCCCCGCCCCAGGGCACTGCCAGGGTCCCTCACTGCTGGCAGGCAGAGGGGAGAGCGGGCGGGGAGGGGAGGGTGCCCGGTGGAACCCCCCCACGGTTCTGGGTGTCGGGCTGCTTGCAGAGAGCTGCGCCTGGGACGAGCACTTGTGTGACCAGGGGCTGTGCCTCCAGCTGGGCTTCGTGTGCGACGGCTTCCACGACTGCTCGGACAAGAGCGACGAGGCCAACTGCAGCCTGAAACACAAAGGTGGGCGGGACAGACCCCCCCTGCAGCCCCCAGCCCCCGCGGCACCCGGGGATGGGCGGGGAGTGGGGACGTGGAGGGAGGAGAGAGGGGCAGGGGTGAAGCTGTGTGTTTGTGTCCCTCCAGAGTGTGGGGGGCCGCTGACCGCCTTGGAGGGGCACTTGTCCACCCCGAACCACCCCCAGCCGTACCCGCACCAGCAGGTGAGAGAAGGGGTGCTGCGGGAGCACGGTGAGGGTGAGGGCGGGCAGGGAGGAAGGCAACCTGCCCCCGGAGAGAGCTGGGGGTGCCCTTGCCCAGCTTCACGGGTGTCGCCGGCTGCCCCCCCTCGCCCGCAGCTGTGCCTCTGGCAGATCTCGGTGCCCCTGGGCCACGTCATCGACCTGCACTTCCACAACTTCAGCCTGGAGTCGCACGGGGACTGCAGCTTCGACTTCGTGGAGGTGCACGACAGCGCGGGCACGGGGGCCGCCAGCCTCATGGGCAGGTACCCGACACTCCCGGACACCTCCAGCCCCGCTGCGCCACCCCGGGGACACCGGTGCCATGGCTCAGCTGGGGAAACTGAGGCACGGGGCTGGCTGGTGGGGAGGAGCCAGCAGAAGGCAGGGTTTGGAGAGGTGCTGGTCAGCCCCCTGACCCCATCCCTTGTCCCGTGACCTCGGCAGGTTCTGTGGCCACCAGCTGCCACCCACCCTGACCTCCTCACAGCATGTCATGACCGTCCTCTTCGTGGCAGACGAGGGAGTAGCAGATGATGGGTTCTTTGCCACCTACCAAGCCCGCAATGCCACAGAGAGTAGGTAGCCAAGGGCGGGCACAGGCTGCCCAGGGGGGCTGTGCCATCTCCATCTTTGGGGGGCTTCAAGGCCAGGCTGGATAAAAACCTGGGGAAAAAAGCTCTTGTTCCACAGCTGACCCTGCTTGGAGCAAGAGGCTGGCCCCCGGGGGTTCCTGCTCACCTGATTTACCCTAGAACCCAACAGCCATGGGGGTGTGACCTGGAAGGGCTGGTGGGGACACAGGCATGATCCCTGACCTGATGGCTGCTCCCAAATGACCCGGGGAATTTGGGATCTCCCTGAGCTACACCTGCCAGATCCCCTGGCCAGCGACCAAGAAGAGCAGACAGGGGTGGCCAGCAAGGGAGCAGGCTGGCTCCCAGCCATGCCCTGCCCTCTGCCCTCCCAGAGACCTGCAGCCCCGCCGAGTTCTCCTGCGGGAACGGCGAGTGCCAGGCGCTGGAGTCCGTGTGTGACGGCTGGCACGACTGCCCCGACGGCACTGACGAGCTGAACTGCACCGGTGTGTCCTACCCGGCCTTCGGTGAGTGCCACCCCCGGGTGCCCCAGCCAGCACCCGGCCCCCGCCGAGCCCGGCTGGCCCCGGGGACGCGCTGGCACAGCCGGAGGGCAGCACTGCCGCTGGCACAAGGGCATCTCCTCCCCCTGCGGCAGGGTCCGTCTGCGAGCCCGTGGAAGTGGAGATGTGCCTGGGGCTGGGCTACAACGCCACCTCCTTCCCCAACATCTGGCTGGCCATCCCGGACCAGGAGGGAGCCGCCGAAGTGCTGCAGGACTACCAGGTGAGCTGCCCGGGGCTGCCCTCGCCGCACCTCACTCAGCCCGCCGGGCTCACGCCGCTGTCCCCGCTGTCCCGCAGACGCTGATGGAGCTGGCGTGTTACCAGCACCTCCGCCTGCTCATCTGCAGCCTCTTCGTGCCCAAGTGCACCCCGGACGGGGGGGTGCTGCAGCCCTGCCGGGCCGTGTGCCTGGCGGCCGAGCTGCGCTGCCAGCAGTCCCTCGGCCTCCTCGGCATCCTCTGGCCCATCAACTGCAACATCCTGCCCGACTCCAACGACCCCGTGGAGTGCTTCCAGCCCTGAGCCGGCAAGAGGAGAGGAGCAGGGGCTGAAGCCACCCTCCCCACCCCCAAATGTCCCTCCCGTGCTCTTCCTGTTGTAAATACCCAGCCCCTCGCCTGCCCTGGGGTCAGCCCCTCTGCCCAGTGCTTGGCTTGGTGCCTGGGTGCCACGGGCTCGCCCACAGCTCCAAATCCCTAGAGAACAGGTGACACATCCCATAGGGAAAGGCTTGTGCTGGAGGGGCTGTGCTGGGGGCACCAGGGAAAGGGCTAATGCCCCCCGAAAGGAGCGAGGCTGGGCAGAGGGGAGCCAGGTTGCGGGCACAAGAGCCCAGGGCTGCCCGTGTCCCACAGCCCCAGAGCCAGCAGAATAAACAGCGTGAGCAGCTGACAAACCCAGGGGAGCAGGTGACTCATTTGGGGGGGCGTGGGGGGGTGTGGGTGCTGCCAGATCCCGGGGGAAACTGAGGCATGGGCCGAGGGAGGGAAGCCAGGGATGGGGTGGGGATCTGAGCAGGGGTGGAAGGGCACAGGGGAGAGGGGAGAACGGGCAGCTGGCAGTGCCCTCACTGGGCTGGGGGCTTGCAGGGTCCCAGGGAGGTGGATGGGTCTCAGAGGGGGTCCAGTTGGTGACCCCACGGTGCAGGGAAGGGATCCTGCCCCACCAAGAGCTGTGGCCCTGCTGGCCGTGCTGGCCATGCTGGCTGGAGGCCACCGTGGTGGCCACAGGCCTGGCAACACCCATGGCCACAAACCAGCGTCCAGCTGGCCAAAAACAGCAGTCCCTTCACACCTTGGGAGAGAGGAGACAGGCAGCTCCCCGCCAGCGCCCAGCCTCGCCCTGGGCATCCCGGTCAGAGAGGCTCAGCCAGCAATGCCACCCGCTCCCCTGCGGGCACAGGGAGGAGAGAGCCAGCAGTGCCACCGTGCTTCCCGCTGCCCCGAGCGTGTGGGGAAGTCCCCAGTCGGGCTGGGGTCACTGGGAGCAGGACCCACTCGTGCCAGCACCGCTCTGCCCCTGCACCCAGCACGGGGCTTTGAGCCCCCCCAGCTCCTCCGCTCCCTGCACGTCCCAGCTGCTGCCGGGCACGGGGACTCCCCCAGCCGCGGGCCCGCCCCGCTGGCCAGCGTGTGACCGTATCCCTTGGACGCACCCGGCGCTGGAACAAGTTAAAGGCGAGCTGGGAGCGCCTCGAAAGCTTTGCCGCGTGCTCCGCGCTCCCCGGGGCCAGCCCTGCCTCCTGGCACGGGCACAGCGCTGCTCTGCTGCGCTCCCACCTGCCCTGCACGCTCAGCCCAACGTGCTGGGACTGCCCAGAAGGATCCTGCGGCTTCCCCTGGATGCTCCCAGGGCTGGCACTGCCAGGCTGGCTGTGCACTGCCATCCCCTTCGCCTCAGCTCTGCTGCCAGTCAGGGCACCCGCACACCCTGAGAGCTCCCTCTTCTTTCTGCCACTCCATCTCTCTCTGCCTTGCTGGATTTCCCTCCCTCAGCCTTTATCTTGTTTCCTTTCCCTCTGCCGCCTGTTCTCCCTGTTTTCCTCCCCTCCATCCTGCTGCCCAGGTGCCCAGCCGTGCCCAGCCGAGGTGGTTCACAGCCTGTGCCTCCTCTCCCTCGGCCGCGCTGTTTGCAGCGCTCTCCCTTCCCCCTGCTTGCAGCACTTCCGACATCATGGGATTATTTTTCTTTTTCCCCTTGTCTTGTAGCTTTTGGCTCCCAAGGCCCTTGATTTCCTTTGGAGTTTGGGAGGAGAGACGCGGGGAGGAGGGGGGGTGGAGAGGCTGCCTCTCTTAGGGCCTTCGTCAGAGCGAAGTGGCCGGGAAGAGCCGCAGCCCTTCCACAGCGGAGAGCAGCGAGGTCCCGGGACAGGAACCGCGGGATCGCAGTGAGTGGGGACACCCAGCCGGGGGCAGCTGGGACTCCCTGCCCTCCTGGCTCCGGCGCCTGGGCGGAGGAGAGACACTTTTCTCCTCCTTTTCCTCTTTGTTGCCGTCGCGGAGGGGGAAGAGAGCAGCTTTTCTGGGTCAAGGCCACGGGGAGGGGGCCAGCGCTGGCCCTGGGGCTCAGCCCCCGTTGCGCTGCGGTGGGAAGGGCCGGGGGCAGCACGGGCAGGGGGGTGGTCCCGGCTGCGGGTCGGTCCGGCGCGGCCGGGGATGCTGCAGCCGTGCCCCGGGAGCCGGCCGGGGGTGGAGCGGAGCCGCCGGCAGCCGGGGATGCTGCCAAGGGCAGGGCCACGGCGCAGCCCCGCGTTCCCCGAGCTGCCGCCCCACCACGCACCCCCCAGAGGCAACAACCCCACCCCAGGCACGCTCACAGCTCACCCGACAGCCCTAAATCCTCCTGCCCGTTCCCCCATAGCTGGGCACGATGGGGCAGTGGCCACCCCAAAGAGCCCCCAGCCACACAGAGAGCCACCGGTACAGCCCCTGGCCCTACCCCCACACCCCACACCCGTCCTGCGCTGTCCCGGGGGCTGCAGGGCGATGAGATGGCACCCGGGCCACGGGGATGCTGTGGCAGGTGCAGACAGCACCGGGGCCTCGCTGAGGGGAGCAGCCCAAATTGTAAAGGGGGGAGAAGAGGGGAATGTCCCCTGCTGACCCCCTGGCACTCCCTGCCAAGCACTGCACACTTCACTGCACTCCCCAGAGCTGTGATCCTTCTCTGCCCCCTCCAGGACAAGATGAAGCAGCTCTGCCTCCTCTTCCTCCTCGGGCTCATCACCAGGTCCTTGCAGATCGAAGACAACAAGATCCCTGGGCTGTGCTCAGGGCAGCCGGGCATCCCAGGGACCCCGGGCCTGCACGGGGGCCAGGGTTTGCCAGGCAGAGACGGGCGAGACGGCCGGGACGGGGCCACGGGGATGCCAGGGGAGAAGGGCGAGATGGGCCCTCCTGGTAAGCAAGGAGAGACCCCAGCTTGGGAGGGGGATCTGCCACTCCCTGCCCGTGGGGAACCCCCTCATGCCAGGGGGTCAGCCCGGCATGCTGGCACCAATTGCCAAACTGGGAGTGAATCCTGCAGGAGTGCCCCTTCCGTGCCACCACCACCCCTTTGGCCCCGCCTGTGGTGCCCCCGTGTTCCTGTAGGGCAGCAGCTCTCTGTCACTGGTAAAGCTGCATTTGTCCCCATCCCCGATGCCACCCCTCTCTTCCAGCCCTGATGTAGGAGGCTCCACCAGGAGCAGGGTTTCATCATCCCTGCCCTGACTCCTGGGCTGGGGTTTCCCCCAGCCTGTGAGGGTTTCTCCAACGATTTGTTGATGCTGTGCTAAATTATTTCATGCACCCAGCCCTCCCCATTTGTATTGCTTCCCCACACAATGCCCTGGCCGTGGCAGGGAATCCCTGGTGGGATTGGGACTGGGCAGGAGAGGCGGAGGAGCTGTGCTGGTGACTCAGAGGTAACCCTGTCCCCTCCTGCCTGCCCCAGGAGTGCCCGGTCCCCGCGGGGAGGTGGGCAGCCCGGGCGTGGACGGGCTGCACGGCGAGAAGGGAGCTCAGGGCGAGTGCGCCGTGGCTCCTCGCTCTGCCTTCAGCGCCAAGCGCTCCGAGTCCCGCAGCCCTCCCCTGGCCGACCAGCCCATCCTCTTCGACGTGGTGCTCATCAACGAGCAGGGCCACTACGACCCCGCCACGGGCAAGTTCACCTGCGAGGTGCCGGGCCTGTACTACTTCGCCGTGCACGCCACCGTGTACCGCACCAGCCTGCAGTTCGACATCATGAAGAACGGCCACTCCATCGCCTCCTTCTTCCAGTACTACGGCAACTGGCCCAAGCCCACCTCGCTCTCCGGGGGCACCCTGGTCCGCCTGGAGCCCGAGGACGAGGTGTGGGTGCAGGTGGGCGTGGGGGACTACATCGGCTTCTACGCCAGCGTCAAGACGGACAGCACCTTCACCGGCTTCCTCGTCTACTCCTACTGGCAGAACTCGGCCGTGTTCGCCTGAGCCCGCCCTCGGCTGCGGATGGGGCCGGGCGGGTGCCCCTTCGCAGCCACCAGCGTGGTGGGAGCCGGGGCACCGGGCTCCCTGCCCTGCTCAGGGCAGAGAAATGTCCCCTGTGGCACGGCGGGGGTGGCGGGGAGCACCCCCGGGGCAGCTCGCTGTTATTTGGGGCGCCCACCACGGTGCGCGCTCCCTGCTGCTCCCCAGGGCAGGGCAAGCCGGGCTGCGGGGCCAGGAGCCCGAGCCGCGGGTCCTGTCGCATCCCTCCCTCAATAAAGGGCTGCTCAGCCACGCGTGTGCCGCCTGCCTGTGCGCCCCTGCCCGTGCCGTGGGACCCTCGCGGCGTGCGGGAGCTCGGAGGGCGGACAGGGCTGCGCAGCCCTGCCCGGGCCAGGGCCACCGTGTCGGGATGTCCCCGCAGGGCCAGCGGGAGCCGCTAGATGGTGGCATCGGCGTCCTTGAGCCACGAGCGCAGCGCTGCGGCGGCCCCCGGCACCTCCCCGAGGCTGGGAGCGGGGAGGAAGCGGGAGCACCCCCGGGGTCCCCCCGAGCACCGACTCTCGCTGGATGGGGGGGTCTCGCCGCTGTCAGGGCCACCCGCCCCGGGGGGCGCGGATTGCCCGGGGCGAGCAGAGCCCCCGGGGCCGGGGTGTGGCCCGTCCGTCCCCAAACGGGGCTTGCGGAGCCCCCCGCGCCCGCCCCCCGCCCCAGTGTGAACGCGGTGACCTGCCGCTGGGAAAGGTCTCTATTTTTAGCGGGGGAATGAAGAGCTTCCTCATTCCTTGCCCAAAATAGATCCCTGCGGGGACCAGCCGGGGAGGGGGATCTTGGCCAGTGGCCGAACCCCTTTAATGGGCTTGGGACGCTGCCCTGCCCGGCTGTAGGGTGCCAGTTGGGACCGGCTCTTCTCCTGGCCGTGCCAGTGGGACCTTGCAGCGCTCCCCAGCCCAGGACCCCCGTACACAGCCGGACAGCCACCCCTGCCCCGCCCCGGATCACCCACTGCCCCCCATCCGAGCTGGAGGGACCCCCAGGACTACGGCTGTGCCCAAACCCCGTGTCCCTGCTCACCTGGGAGCTGTGGCAGGCTGGCAGCAGCCGCGGGGACACCTGTGTGCCCCGGTACAGGGCCAGTGCCACCCCCAAGGGGGACCCCCAGTCCGGGACTGAGGACCTTGGGCACATCAGTGCAACCTGCCAGGGCCACCCCCAACCCGTGGGGACTTGTGGAGGTGCTGGGAGCGGGGGTGACACCTCGAGCCCCAGTGGGGTGAAGGGGCTGTGCTGGAGCCCCCCTGCCGGCCCCTCACCAGCCCCGGGGCTGGGTTGCAGCAGGAGCCTCTGTTTGGGCTGGAGATGGCCTTTGCTGTAAGCAGAGCTGCTCAGGGGGCAAACATCACCGCAGAGCAGATCGATGGCTGTTCCGGGAGGAGGAAAGGGAACTTTCTGCACGAGGTGTGTGGGGGCTGGGAGCATTCCCTGGTCCCTGTCACGATGTGGGGGAGCACGGTCAGCAGAGGCAGCCACAGCGCTTGGCACAGCATTTCCTGGGCTCTGCTTCCTTTGGGGTGCTCTTGGTCGAGTGGACACTTTGTCTGGGATATGGGGGAGCCCTGTGAGAACGTGGGGCTGCCTGCTGCTGCCTAGGGAAGATGAGGAAGAGGGTAAGGAAAGGATAAGGAAAAGGGAAGGAGAGCCACAGGAGACTTTGACAAGTTTCCAGTGAGCTCCAGCTGCCTTTGATGAGCTCTGCCAGCTTCCCCCTGAGGAAGGAGAGCTTGGAGGCCCTCCCTGCTCCAGCTGAGCCCAGGTTAGGGAGGGACCAGCATCCCTCAGCCAGGGCAAGAGAGAAGCCTATATAAGAGCCAGGCTGAGCCCACAGGTGCTGTGGTACAGCTGACAGAGGCAGCAGTTGGGTTGTTTTGTTGTTTCTTTTGAGGTTTTTGTGGTTGGTTTGTGGGTTTTTAGAAACAAAAATAAATGTCAGCGCCTCTTTTCAGAGAAGCACTCGTGTCCTTGGCACTCAAGGTCACCTGAGGAGGTCAGCAGGCTCCAGAGAGGGCATTAAAGAGATCAGCTGGATCACCGCTGAGACCCTACATCTGCACAGTGCTCACGGTGCCAGAGCATGGAAATGCCCCCAGAGGTGAAGGGTGTCCTGGCCACTCCTGGCAGCAGCAGGATGGCTCCTGCTACACCCAAAGTCTGGTTATGGCCCAGGTTCAGAGGCCTCATCACTGAGGAGGTGCAGGGAACCCTCCCAGACATCTTCAGGACTGCTGACCTGGTAAGGAGACCTTTAACCTGGGAATGGCAGCGGGGGACAATCCTTGCTCATGTGAGGGTGGGGTGGGCAAGAAGAGGACCACAAGCCTGGACTGTAGGAGAGCAGACACCGGCTCCTTCAGAGACATCCTTGGGAGAATCCCACATCCTGGAGAGGTGCCCAGGAGGATGAAGGATCTGTTCCTCCAGACTCGGAGGAGGGATGCACACAAGGAGCAGGGAGGGGAGGTGGCAGCTGCTCTGTGCTGACCAAACCCCGGCACGGGCTGCTCGGAGGGGAAGCTGAGTCTCCCTGCACGGGGATATCGGGACCCCCACTGTCCCCAGAGCCGTGCAAGCTGCTCTAGGCTGGGTGACCTCGATGTCCCCGCCAGCCTCAGCCCCTCCGTGTCCCCGAGGCTGCCAGGCACCGGGATGGCTGCTGCATCCAGGGAGTCCAGGATGCGGGGTCGCTAATGAGAGAGCCAAGCTGGTGCCGGGAGCAGCCCAAAGGCCCCCCGTGGCTCCGCTGCCCATCCTCACCTGCTCCCTCCCTCCCGGCCGGGGATCATCCCCGCTCCTGCTGCGCCACATCTGCGCTCCGGCTGTCCCGCCCGCTCCCCGCTGTCAGGGGGACCGTGCCTCTTGTCCCCAGGCGGAGACGAGCCGCTCATTAGGGCGGGGGAGCTGCAGCTGGGCTGACAAAAGGATTTTCCCAGCGCCTGGGGGCTCCTGCTTTCAGCGGGCTGCCAGTGCCGACCACCGCCGAGCTCCCAAACTGGGGCCACCCGGCAGCATCACGCTCCTCGCTCCTTGGGGAAGGGTCTTGGCTCTTTGATGCGCTGAGAGCAGCCCGCTTGGCTCATGTGGGAGGCTCCCAAGCACGTTCCGGAGCAGGGAATACCCCGAGGACTCCAGATCTCGTGTCCTGGAGCGGTCTGTGAGCGCTGCTGCTGCACCAAAACCCCGATGCCAGGGCAGGCGGGGCTCACGGACCTTCAGCAGGGAGGTGGCTGCATTTTCCTCCTGCCACGGCTGCTCGAGCAGAGATTGAGCCGAGTGCGAGCAGGACGGCTCCCGGGGGAGGGCTGTGTCCCGCACATCCCGTCCTGCCTGGGAAAGCTCGGCCGCAGTGGCCTGAGGTGGCCGAGCACCCTTCCCGTCCTGCTGGGGAACGCGGGGAGCATCCCGCCCGTGCAGGGCACGGCTGACGTTCCCCTGCTGATCCCACCCTCCTGCCCCCTCTGCAGCCCCCCCGGTGCCCAGCCAGCCTCGGGTCACACCCTGGGAGCAAGAGAAGTGCCTCAGCTTGCCCAGTTTTCACCCATCTGCCAGCACTGCCTCCTCCCTGTGCCTGAGCTGGTATCTGCCCCTTTCTGGCCTCCCAGCAGCTCCCAGCTCCCCTCTCTTGGTTTCCATCCTGATTAAAATGAGCCACTTTGCTGGCCTGGCCCTGCCAGGGCAGGGCAAGCCAGGACTCCTGGAGTCTCTGCTCATCAGGGTCCTGAGGCATTTTCCCAAACAATTTACAAGGATGCTGGGGAAGCAGTGAGTGCTTAAAAGCACAAAGCAACCTGCCAGGAGCTCAGATCCGAGCCAGGGAGCAGCTCCTTGTGCAGCAAATGCATCTGCTCACGGTAACCCCGAGCCTGCCACAGCCTTTGTGCAAGGCAGGACCCACCCCAGGGACAGTCTGGCACAGGACACTGAGGCATCAGATGCGTGCAGGAACAGGAATGAACATGTCCCAGCACGTTCCTGCCAGCCTGGAACACGCTGGGAAACCCCAGCCCCTCCTCCCTGTCCTCCAGCGTGGCATATCCACAACCATCTCCCCTCGCCGTGGGGTGGCAGAGCAGGAGTTGGGGGCTGCCAGCTCTGAGGAGCCCACCCAGAGTGGGTTTGGGTGTAAATTCATCTCCTGGGTGCTGGGTTTTCCCTGTGCAGCAGCCTGGCTCCGGGGTATCCCACAGCACTGCTTTTCTGGGGGAAACACCCCGGGGCTTGCAGGTGGTGCTGACCCTTTGTGGGGAGCCATGGGCTTCCCCTGGAGTGCAGGGCTGGACAGAGGAGACACAAACACACACGATTCCCCCCAAAAAGCCTTCCCAAGAACGAGGCAGCAGCCAGCTTTTGGTAAAGGAGATTTTAATCTGCTCAGTATCTAGTCCATAGTGCAAAGAGTTAAACTTAAGGCAAAGCCTTCTCTTACAAACAGCAAACAGGCCCTAAACAAACAAGCGTGACTGCTCTAATAATAACAAGGGTAATAATAATAAAAAAAGGGGTTGGGGGAACAAACTGCAGTTTTGGGGAGGTGTCCTTTGCCCCCCACCCTGTAACTCATGTCAGGAACGTTGCACCCCTGATCCACGAGCTGGTCCCGAGGGAATGCTGCTGCCTGTGGCCAGAAGCACGGCCACAACCCCACTCCTGAGTGACCCCAGGGGCAGCTCCCTGACTCCTCTGCAAGGGCCTGGGACAAGCCAGAGCCTGGGGTCACACTCACTGCTCTGGCCAGGGTTTGGCTGCTCCCAAGTGTTGGTGGCTGGAGAGAGCCAACAGTAACGAGGGAGGTGTGTGTGGGGAGGGACAAGAGGCTGAGCAGTGGGGAGCTTTGTGACTCTTTGAAGTGAAGTGGAAGCAGCTGATGGCCCTTCTAACACCCATTAGTGCTCAGGAGCCCAGCGAATCCTTCCAGCTCCCAGGAAATGTGGGAGCAACCAGCCCTGGCAGTGCCTTTCTGAGCAAAGCCACTCAACAGGGAGATAGCTCCTTGCCACAGCTCAGCTTTCCAGCTCAGAGGCATCTTCCCAGCACGGCCTGGCCTCTCTGCTGCCTCTGTTCTGGCTTAAATTGCTAATCAAGAAGGAAAATAGAAGGAAAACCATGCCAGCTGCCCTCAAGCTCTTGGCTTGCAGTCCAGAGTCAAGGCTCTCTCCGGTCTGGCTCCAGCCAAAATTGGCCGTGGTGCGTGGCTGAGCTCAGGCGAGCAGCTGGAAAAGGAAAAGCTTTTTAGTGCAAGGCCCCTCTTGCAGCCTTGGAATGGTGCTGGTTGCCCAAGCTGGGATGAGCCAGCTCAGGGCTCCCCCAGCCAGGATGGGACGCCCTGGTTTGACTTTGGGGGACGCTTCTGAATGTGAGTAGCTACGTTGGTGACAGACAAGACAAAACAACAGCACAGCCCTGCCCTAATCCAAGCTATCCGTGGTCCTGGTGCTGCTCCACGCACACAACTGCAGATGTGCAGAAACTGTGCCTGGAGCTGGAATGTCTGCGAGCTCCTAGGAGCTTTGGGGTGCTCCCTCTCCTCCTCAAGAGTCCCTCCCTCTAGCCAGCCCAGCCTGGGAAGGAGCCAGCGAGCTCTGGAGTGACCCTCCCTGCTCCATGGCACTCCGAGCCTGCAGATGGGTGGGTTTTGGAGAGGATTCTCCAGCCTTGGCTCAAATCTGGGCTGCTGCTGCTGCCAGGGCTGGGAGCACTGGCTGGGTGGCCACTCCTGGGCATCCCCAGGCAGCACCACCAGCCCTGCAGAAGGAGTGGCTCCCCCCAGCCTCCCCGTGCAGGGAACCTGCCGTGTGCTCGCTAGGCTTGCATAGGTGATGCGTGGAAGCAGCAGCAACACTGAGCTCTGCAGGGAGCCCGAGTTCAGCACAGCTCCACGCTGTCCTGGCAAGGGAGATCCCTCAAAAAGCAAAGCCACTGGGGTGATGAAGCACCCCAGCAAGCCTGTTCTCTAGCTGAGAGCCAGGTTCAGCAAACACTAAAGAACTCGAGCGTGCTCCTTGCTCTCCCAGGCCGTGCAAACAGGGCACTCCTCCCTTTTCCCAGGGAGCTCCTCCACTCTGATGGTGGGAGGAGCAAACAGAGGCCTGGATGCAGCCTGCCAGGCGGTTTTATAGTGAGACCTTGGGAAAAACGCCTCCCTTGCCTTGCACCAGCCCCTGTGATTCCCAGGAGGACACAGCCTTTAACCTTTCCATCAGCTTTGGCTAGGAGGGACCAGAGCAGTTTTCTGTGCTCTGCTTTGGATCTCAGGCTGCTGCAGGCTCAATGCAACCAAGAGGCCTTGAAACAGCAGAAGGTGTCAAAAGAAAAACAACAGGTAACTCTTCCAGCCTGCTGCAGAGATCAGTATTGTGCTTGCTAGCAAGAGCTACAATCAGTTACGCAGCAAATGTGACCAGCAGACACCCCACAGCGTTCTGCCCTTCCAGCACCATCCACAGTTCTTTGGAAGCCGCTCACGGCAGCCCTGGGAAGTGCAGACAGGGGTGCCCTTGATCTCCTGGGAAAACGGCCCAAGCCCCCCGTGGGCTCACAGGTACACGTTGAGGGTCTGCAGGATCATCTGGCGGCACAGGGGGCAGTTGCGCTGGTAGATGTCCTGCTGCAGGAGCACTTCTGTGCACTCCTGGCACAGGCACAGGTGCCTGCAGGGCAGCAGCAGGACTGTCTTGGTCTGGTCCTGGCAGATGACACATTTCTTACGCTCCTCTTGCTCTTTCAGCAGCGCCCAGGGGTCGTTGTCGGGGGCTCCCTCAGCGTTCCCGGCTGTCGCGTTCAGCTGCTGCTTCCTCGGAGCTTTCCACCAGGATGTGCCTGGTTCCTCCCTGGATGCCTGGTGACGCTGTCCTGCCCCAGCACGGCTCAGAGCAGGCCGTGGCTGTGGTCCCTGCTCTGCAGCCAGCTGCTCCTCCTGCTCGGCCGGCGGCTGGCCCGGGGTCACCCTGCCCGGGGCCGGGGCTCTGGGGGCAGCCACGGCCCGTCGCTGGTCACTCCCCTGGTTCACCATCCTGCCTCCCCGGCTCCAGTTGGTCACCTGCAGGCTCCAGTCGGTCACCTGCAGGATCCAGTCCACCAGCCTGCGCCAGGGCTGGGAGGTCATGGCCACGCCCAGGGTCAGCACGGCCACCTGGTAGAGCCGCCACACGTCCCGCTGCAGGCGGCGGAAGGAGGGCAGTGTGTGGAAGTAGCCCAGCAGGTATCCCGTCAGCGTCCACAGCAGCCCGGGGTTGAACACGAAGGCGCTGACCACCATGATGAGCAGGAGCAAGCCCAGGCCGTAAACATTGACGAAGAAGATGCTGATGAAGAGGTCGGTGGCGGAGCAGAGCAGCTCGAAGGCCATCTGGCAGGGCGACCACAGCAGGATGGACACGGCGATGGCACCGCTGGACACGTGCGCCAGGAACGCGGCCAGCAGGTCCGTGACCCTAAGGACGGGCCCTGCCAGCGAGTCCCAGAGGGCGGCGAGCAGCGTGAAGAGGTTCTGGGTGCCGATGAGACACACGTTGACCAGGCTGTTGACCAGGTACATCAGCAGGCTGGTGCCGATGGCCAGCGCCTCGCACAGCTGCCGGCCCAGCGCCTGCCCGCAGCCCAGCACGGCGCCCAGCCCGCGCTGCGCCAGCTCGCGGCCCCGCAGCGCCAGGTGCGACACCAGGTGCCCGGCCGCCCGCATGCCCTCCATGGCCCCGCAGCACCCGCGCACCAGCACCAGCGCATCCCAGCACGCCACCACCGCCGCGCCCGCGGCCGCGGGCAGGCTGGAGGCCGCGGCCAGCAGCCACAGCAGCGCGGACACCAGCGAGGACACCAGGAAGAAGTTGAGGTCGAGCACCAGCAGCAGCAGGTCGAGGAGCAGGCGCAGCCCGCGGAGCAGCGCGAACAGCACGTCCATGGTGCCCGCGGGGCCCGTGCGGCGGCTCAGCCGCGGGGCCCCTCCGCGCTGGGCGCAGCCATCTTGGCAGCCGCCGCCGTGCGGCGCGGGGCCAATCAGCGGCGGGGGCCCCGCCTGAGCTCGTCTCCCATTGGTCGGTTCGCAGGATGCTGCGAGGGCGCGGCGGGGGGCGTGGCTTCCAAGAGCGGCGCGAGGCTGGCCACGCCCACTGCCGTTCATTTAAAGGGCCAGTAGCGCCCGTTAGCCCGGAGCGTTCCGCTTCGCCCCCGCGACCCCGGTTTGGGCAGTTTTTTAACTGCGGAATGAAGAATATCGAGGTAAGTCCCGATCTCTTTGTGGACGTGGATCTGCCTGATCACTACGGTAAGAGGAAAAGCTCATGGTGCAGGGACATCTTCCACTGTCCCACGTTGCTCCAAGCCCCGTCCAACCTGGCATTGGACACTTGCAGGGGTGAGCTTCTCTGGGCAACCTGGGCCAGGGCCTCACCACCCTCACTGGGAACAATTTCTTCCCAGTATCCCATCTAACCTTGTTCTCACTCCCAGATGAGGGCACAGGGATGCTCAGGGAATGCAGCAGCTCTGCTCTGGAGACAGGCTGGGAGAGCTGGGGGTGGCCAGCTTGGAGAAGAGAAGGACGAGGAAACCTCAGAGCCCCTTCCAGTGCCTAAAGGGGCTCCGGGAAAGCTGGAGAAGGACTGTGGACAAGGGCATGGAGTGATGGGATGGGGTTCAGGAGCCAGGACATGGCAGGCACAGTGCACGGGATGGACAGGGTTTGATATCAGCCCCCTGATCCTGGTTCCAAACAGCACAGGGGGCACCCAGCACCCGCAGTGTCCATGCACGAGAGGAGTTTGTGCCAGCCTCAGCCCTGGCACAGGGAAGGTGTGCACTTGCCAGCAGGATCCCCTGGGCCAGTTTGGGACAGGGTCAGCTCAGGGTCACCCAGCCACGCAGTTTCCTGCAGGAGGTTTGAAAATAAAGCCAAGGCCATGGCTCAGACAAAGGTTACAGTCCTGGAGCAGGTCCTGCCCTCCCTGCTGGCTCCTGGCCAGGGCATGGGGCTGTCAAAGCCCCCGGCCTTTGCTCGGCCATGCCCCAGGGGATGGTCCAGCCCTGCTGCCTTGATGGTGATGACAAGTTCAGGAAAATGCAGCCCTGAAGGCTTTTTAAGGAAGGAGAAGGTGAGTGCAGTGGATGATGAGCCATGGGAAAGCCATGTGCAGCCCAGCAGGCTCTGGCCAGCGTGGGGCCAAGGAGGGAAGCACCACACCCTGGGCAGCCCCAAAGGGAGCTGGGGTCACCTCCCTGCAGCTGCCCCCCTGTAACACCCTGACCGGGGCAGGGGCCGGGGTGGCACATCCGTGTCTGTCTGTCCCTGCCTGGGCTCTGTCCTGCTGTCTGGCCCCTGCCAGCCCTGTCCCCGTGGCTCCACGGCAGCGGTCGCGTGGATCCCCAGGGAGCGCAGGCCAGTGACGGAGTCAGGATGCTTTCAGCATTTATGGTAATGTTTGGATTTCTCATCACTTTACCAAACAGGAGAAGGAAAAGAAAGCCGAGCCAAGGGCTGGGCGTGCTCCACTCGTTCCCCGTCTCTGGCTGTGCACCTGCCTCACCCTCCTTGCTCCTCGTGCCTGCCCAGCCCCTGCCATGCCCGGGGCACCCCGGTGGGCTCCTCACTGCCGGGCCCGGGGTGCAGGCGATGCAGGGGATGCAGCATTCAGAGGTCGTGGCTCCATAGCAGAGCTTCTCTGTGCTCCGTGGGATGGAGGGGAGCTCTGCCTGCTTCCACTCGGGTAGGATGTCCAGCTCCAGGGCGTCCAGACCTGCGGGAGAGAGGCACAGGGCTCAGGCACCCCAGCATGGGGCGAGGAGGGGTGCAGGGGGCTGGGAGCAGGTGGCAGCAGTTCAGGTCGGGACAGTGATTTGGCTGGAGTAGAGTGGGGCTTTGGATGGAAACCCTTCCCGGGGCTCTGCGGGGGCACAAAGGTCCCTGCCAAGGTGCCTGGCAGCTGGGCTGTGGGTGGGACCCCTCCTCGCAAGGACAGTCCCCCCCAGCTGTTCATGCACTTGGTGGAGGTCTGGGATGATGCCGCTGCACTCCCAGCTGTGCCCGTGGCAGCTCTGGCAGCAGGACAGGGGGTACCCCCTTGTGAGCTCCCTCCCCTCATCACCCTCACTGGGCATCGAGCCCACAGAGCTCTGCTGCTACCTGGGACCACCAGAGCCCACCCCGAGGGCACAGAGCCGTGAGGAGTGTGACTCCTGCAGCCCTGCCCTGCATGGAGACCCGGGGCTGTGCAGCACCAACTGTGCTGGCACCGAGCCCCGACCACGGCGCTGCTGCATCACGGCTCCGAGCTGCCTTCCCGCTGCTGAGCTCACCCCGCATTCCAGAAAAACAGCAGCCAGAGGACGCCAGCTCCAGCGCTGCCTCAGCCCTCGCAGGTGCTGAGTCCTTCTGGATTTATCTGGAAGCACAGGCAGACAGGGAGCAACTGCGGGGCTGGGTGTCCCAGTGCTTGAGGGCTTCTCTGGAGCCCAGCGTGCCTGGGGGGCATCCCCAGCCCCAGCACCTTCCCCTGCCTCCCTTGCTCCTTGGGCACATCCTGAGGGAATTTCTGGAGTGTGGGTCCTGCTGGCATCACTCCAGCACTCCCAGTGTGCTCCCAGCTGCCTGAGCAGCAGGGCCCATCCCCAGGGTGCCCTCCCCTGCAGATCCAGGCCCGGGGGGCAGCCCCGACAGCCAGGACAGGGCAGGCAGCACAGCCCTGCTGGGCACTGCCAGCAGCCTTACCTCGGGTCCCCTCAGGATGCCCCTCAGGCGCTGGGCAGCCGGGGCCGGGCGCCTGCAGCCCGGGCGGGAACAATGGCTCATGGCGCTGCATCCGCTGCGGAACATCCCCCGGCCCCGCTCGGGCTCCGCTCCAGGACGCTGTGGCTCGCTCTTCCTCTGGCCTTGCAGGGGCAGCTGATGGAATCCCCCACGGCACGGACCCCGCGGGCAGGGAACCGCCCCAGGCTGCTGGGGAGAGCCCTCAGGAAGGAGCAGGAGCTGCAGGGAGCCCAGCCCTGTGCCCGCAGCAGCCAAAACCTTCCCTGCCTCTGCTCACCCTGCAGCCCTGGGCAGGAGCAGGAGCACGAGGGCTGCTCGCCCTCTTTCTGGAGGGTTCTGTGTCTCGNCCATCCTGGCTTCTCCTCCTTTCCTTGGCAGCAGGGAGCCGGAAAAGCCGGGTGACAGGGAGCACAGGCCAGGGCCCTTCCTCCTGCCTGCTGCTCTGGGGAGCTGTGGCGTTGGCTTGTGCTGGATGAGCGTGGCCTGGACCCCTTGCTGTCCCCTGGGCAGCCCAGGCCGGACCCCACAGCCGGACCCATCATCTGCCCCATTGTGTGGGCGAGTGCCCGGCCCTGTCCCGCCCGGCGCCAGCACAATGGGGCCTTTTTCCGGCCAGCGCTGGGGGAGATGGACTCGGAAGTGCTCCCGAGGAAAAGGCCGGTTTATAAATAGCTCCTGGCTTCTCCCGGCCCCCTGTCAGCACCATCCCCAAATCTTGGGGGCCCACAGAGAGCTCTGTCCCCCTGTGCCCTGGCAGTGGCTCTCAGCTGGATAAGGTGGCGAGGAGGGACCAGAGCTCCTTTTATGTTCTGCTGTGGATCTCAGGCTGCTGCAGGCTCAATGCAACCAAGAGGCCTTGAAACAGCAGAAGTTGTCAAAAAAAAAACAACAGGTAACTCTTCCAGCCTGCTGCAGAGATCAGTATTGTGCTTGCTAGCAAGAGCTACAATCAGTTACGCAGCAAATGTGACCAGCAGACACCCCACAGCGTTCTGCCCTTCCAGCACCATCCACAGTTCTTTGGAAGCCGCTCACGGCAGCCCTGGGAAGTGCAGACAGGGGCGCCCTTGATCTCCTGGGAAAACGGCCCAAGCCCCCCGTGGGCTCACAGGTACACGTTGAGGGTCTGCAGGATCATCTGGCGGCACAGGGGGCAGTTGCGCTGGTAGATGTCCTGCTGCAGGAGCACTTCTGTGCACTCCTGGCACAGGCACAGGTGCCTGCAGGGCAGCAGCAGGACTGTCTTGGTCTGGTCCTGGCAGATGACACATTTCTTACGCTCCTCTTGCTCATTCAGCAGCGCCCAGAGGTTGTTACCCGAGGTTTCTTCAGCTGTTGCATTCAGCTGCTGCCTCCTCACAGCTCTCCTGCCAGATGTGCCTGGCTCCTCCCCAAGTGTCTGGTGACGCTGTCCTGCTGCAGCATGGCTCAGAGCAGGCCATGGCTCTGGCACCTGCCCTGCACCCAGCTGGCCCCTTCCCTGGGTCACCCGCAGAACCCAGTCCACCAGCCTGCGCCAGTGCTGGGAGGCCATGGCCCTACGCAGGGACAGCAGGGCCACCTGGCAGAGCTGCCACAGGACTGGCTGCAGGCGGCGGGAGTAGCCCAGCACGCGTCCCTTCAGCACCCACAGCAGCTCCCGGTTGCAGTAAATGACACTGACAAAGGCAATGAGAAATGCAATGCGCAAGAGCATCCCCAGGATGTAAACACCGATGAAGAAGATGCTGGTGAAGACCCGTGTGGTGAAGGAGAGGAGCTTGAGGGCCAGCTGGAAGGGCAAGCACAGCAGAATGGACAGGGCGCTGAACAGGGACGCCAGGACCACCACCAGCACCTTAGTGACCCCAAGAACCAGAGCAGCCAGCGAGTCCCAGAGGATGGCCAGCAGCACGGAGAGGTACCGGCTGCCCATCAGACACAGGCTGAGCAGGCCCTTGACCAGGCTGTAGACCAGGAAGCAGATGCTGATGAAGACCTTGGTGACAGAGCAGAGGAGCTCAAAGGCCATCTGGCAGGGCCACCACAGCAGCATAGACACGGCGATGGCACCACTGGACACATGTGCTAGGAACGCTGCTAGCAGGCCTGTGACCCCAAAAATGAGACCAGTCAGCGAGTCCCAAAGAGGGACAAACAGTGTGCTGAGGCTCTGGGCACCGCTGTGACACACAACAGCCAGGCTGTAGAGCAGGAAGTAAATGCTGATGAAGACCACAGTGGCAGAACAGAGGAGCTTGAAGGCCAGCTGGCAGTGCGGCCAAAGCTGGATGGACACGGCAGTAGCTCTGCCGGACACGCGCGCCAGGAACGTGGCCAGCAGTTCACTGACCCCGAGGTTGGACCTGGCCAGCGAGTCCCACAGGGCAGCGAGCAGCGTGAAGAGCCTCCGTGTGCCAGCCAGGCACGCTCTGCCCAGGTCCATCAGCAGCCGGGTGCCGACTCCCAGCCCCTCCGTGGCCGCGCAGCACCCGAGCACCAGCGCCAGCGCATCCCCGCACGCCCCGGCCGCGGCCAGCAGCAGCCACAGCAGCGCGGACCCCAGCCAGCAGCACAGCGCGAAGTTGAGGTCGAGCACCGGCAGCAGCAGGTCCCGCAGCAGGTCCCGCAGCAGGCGCAGCCCCGGCCGCAGCTCCGGCTGCACGTCCATGGTCCCCGCGCGGTCCCTGCCCGGCGCCTCTTCCGCGATGGGCGTCGCCGGACGGGTCCC
>VYXC01003688.1:223789-264143 GCA_013397175.1 Platysteira castanea | reverse complement strand
TGACCCTTCCCTGCCCAGCACCCATTCCCCCGGGACCTGTGGGTGCTGATGTCCACTGCCCACAGGGAAGCCCCGGATCGTGGCCATCAGCTCCCCGCTGTACGTGCGGCCGGACGAGGTGGTCAACCTGACCTGCAAGGCCATCGCCTTCCCCCGGCCCACCGTCCAGTGGAGCATCAACGGCACGGTGAGAGCTGGGAGGGGCCAGGCTGGGATGTCCGAGGGGCTGTCCAGGCACTGAACCTGCTCTGCCTGCCCTGCCCAGGCTCACGAGTACATGGACAACCAGCACATCACCAGCAACCTGACGGTGCGGGTGAGCCAGGAGCTGCTGCAGGCGGGAGCCGTGTGCCGCGTGTCCAACAGGCTGGGGATCAGTGAGAAGCACATCCAGCTGCTGGGTGAGTGTCCAGCACTGCTCTCTGCCCCAGGAGCCCCCAGCAGTGTCAGCCCCCGCCTGTGACCCAGGTGCTGGCTGGGCTGTGCTGCCGTGGGGTGACAGCTCTGTGTCTTTCCCTCCCCTCCTCCTCCAGAGGATTCCATCAGGAAAGGTCAGTCTGCTGGTGGTGTCCATCAGGACACGAGTTATGCTCACCTCTGGCCTGGGGAGGGAGCTTGGCTGCTGGCCCTGCACTGCTGCTCTCTCTGCTCCTCTCCCTGCCAAGCCAGCAGGGAGGCAGAGGCTCTGTCCCCAGCGCTGGGAAAGCCACCTGCTTGTCCCCAGCGAGGCCACCAAGTGCAGCTTCTTTCAGCCCAGACCTGCTGGGTGAGGAAGCAGAGGGCTGGCCTGGTGCCTTGCAGCAATTCCTGTTACCCACCCTCCTGTGGCACCGGGGGCATGGCAGCCCGGAGCAGAATTCCTGCATTCCTACAGAAACTGGCCCAGCAGAGCGTTTCTGTGCCGAAATCTGCATCCTGCAGGCAGCTGGGGAAGCACTGGAGCTTTTCTGGGAGAAAGGGTCCTTTCCTAGCACACCGGGGAAGTTGGAGGGGGTCACAGCGGGCCAGGCATTA
This sequence comes from Platysteira castanea, assembly GCA_013397175.1. Classification (NCBI taxonomy): domain Eukaryota; kingdom Metazoa; phylum Chordata; class Aves; order Passeriformes; genus Platysteira; species Platysteira castanea. The sequence goes on along the minus strand of VYXC01003688.1, from coordinate 263,129 downwards.
ATTTCTTCCTCTCCCCGTTGCGTTTAGATCAAAAGTCAACAGCAGAGAGCCAAGGGGTGATCATCGTGGCCATCATCGTGGCCATCCTCGTGGTGGCCGTGCTGGGCGCTGTCATCTACTTCCTGCACAAGAAAGGCAAGATCCCGTGTGGCCGTGCTGGGAAGCAGGACATGTAAGCACTGCCAGGGGCCCGTGGGGCTGGGGGTGCTTGCCATCACTCACGCTTCCCATCCCATCCCATCCCATCCCATCCCATCCCATCCCATCGCTCCAGCTGCTCCCTGCCCGGCGCAGAGCGGGGTGGGAGCGCGGCCTCGGGGGCACGGCGCCGGGAGCTCGGCGGCTTCTCCAGCTTCCCCCAGGGCCCTGCCGTGCAGGGAGGAGACAGCAGAGTGGTAGAGCAGCCAGGGGCCCCCTCCCTGGGCAGCAGCTGCGCGGCCCAAAGCTTTCTGTGAGCTGGAGTCTCTTTGACCCCAGGGCTCTGAGCCCCGGCCTCGCCGCAGAGCATCCCCTGAGATGGAGCCCCAGGGCTTGGCCGGCCACGTGCCCTCCCGGGTGTCACAAACATGTCTCAAAAATTGTCACCTCCCTCCCCTAGCACAAAGCCAGAGGCCCGTAAAGACAAGATTGTAGTTGAAGTTAAGTCAGATAAACTTTCCGAAGAGGCGGGGCTCCTGCAGGGCGCCAACGGCGAGAAGAGACCCGCAGCTGACCAGGTAGGACAGAGCGACGGGCAGCGCCCTGCCCGGGCCGGGGCCGCAGCTCAGGGCCGGGGCTGCACCCAGGGGCTGCTTTGCTCCCCTCCTCCAGCACTGCCCACCCTGCACGGGCCTCCATCATCCATCAGCAGCGCTCGGGGGAGCCGTGGGAGGGAGGGGAGGGGAGGGGACAATGCCAGGAGGTGACAAAGCTCTGCTCCGTGGCAGTGCCCGCTGCCTGCCCTGCTTGGCTCTGCCTCCTTCTGTGGAGCAGGAGCCGGGCTCGCCAGGGGCCTGTGGGAGTAGGAACTGAAATATAAACATCTCTGGCCAGGAGTCAGAGCAGGGGCTGCAGGAATGGTGCTCTGAGCCAGAGCTCTTGGGATGAGGCTTTTGGGACACGTGCTTTCCCCTCACCGGGGATGCAGCAGCTTTTCACAGTGTCACTGCTGGGCCACCACTGTCCCTGCCAGCCACGGATGCAGCCCCTGAGCCCACTGAGGTTTTATTTGCCTTGGGCCAGGAGAGAGCCCCTGCCTGGCTCAGGCAGCCTGGGGTGCCCCAGCTGTCCCCAACCCCTCTGTGTGTCACAGCCCCCCCTGCAGCAGAGGGTTGGGCTCGTGTTCATCCCTAACCGTGCGTTCTCCCTCCCCTCTCCTCTGCTTGGGCGGAACTGAAGAGCGAGAAATACATCGATCTGAGAAACTAGAGAGGAAACCTACTAAGTGCTTTCTTCCTTCAAACCTTTCCTGCTCTTGGATTGCCTTCTCCCACCCCTGCTCCAGCCCCTGGGGAGCACGGCCAGAGACCACCCGTGTGTCACCGTGCAGGGGCCACCTCCCTGACTCACCTGGCCATTACCTCAGCCCTGGGCTTGCAGGTGTTGCCTTAGCAGCAAAGCTGGACTCGCTTTACTACTCCAGAGAAGCCACAGCAATATTAGGAAGAACTATCCCAGTAATCCCTACTTGGTGGAAGGATTTGAGGCTCTTTCAGGTAATCTGTTCTGTACAGGCGTGGGAAGGTTTTAATGTGTTTTTTTTACCCTGACCTTGCTCGGAGAAGCTGGTGAAATTGGTTTTTGGGATGTCTGAGGCACCTTAGCTGTAGTGGAGTGCAGGTTGGAGGAGAGAGGAGGGGAAGGGGGGTGTTAGGGAGGTGTTGAGTGGCTGAGAGGTTTCTGGTGCTTTGCTTTGCCTTTGAAGTGTTCTGTGTCCGTTTATCCCGGCGGGGCTGTGATCCCGCGGGACCAGAGGGCCTGGCAGAGCAAGGAAGGGGTGCCAGGTCTCCAGAAAGGCTTTAGGGTGTCTGCTTTGGAGCCGTGCTGACCCGAGGGGCAGGGCTCCCCTCTCCCCTCTGAATTGGGTTTATTTTAGGGGCGCTGCTGCACCCGCAGGTCCCAGAGCCCCCAGATTTAAATTCAAGCTTAGACAGAGCCAGTCAGCGCCGTCTCAGGGTTTTTTGTGCTCAGCCATTGCCAGCCCCAGGCCCAACTCCTCTCTGTGCTTCGGTGGCACCTCTGGCCCCGCGCTGGGGAGGGGACACGGGCAAGAACCTGCCTTGAGCTTCTGTCCCAGCCCTCCCCTGCCTCAGCACAGAGGGATCAGCCCCTCCTGCCTCAATTCACGTCCTCTGAGCTCTGCCAGCCACAAGCCTTTGTCCCCTGCGTGTCCCAGCGCTGTCCCCAGCGCAGCCCTGACCAGAGGGGAGCCGTCCCCGCCTGCTACACGTGGTGTCCGAGCAAAAGCTTTGGTTTATATATATTTTTGTTGGATTGTGTGTACATTTCCAGGAGTTTCGTTGTTTTTTTTTTTTTTTCTTTGTCCGATACTTGCAAGGTTTTTTTTATATATGTGAGAATAAAGTACGGATTCAAAGCTGAGTGGTGGAGTTTGTTCCCATGGACAGAAGGGTGGGAAGGGCATTCCATAACCCCACGGAGGTTCCAACGGGACACATTGGTGCCCCTGTGGCTGCTAATAATACACTAATTACTACCAGTGCTAATAAATGTATTTATTCTAATAAACAATCCTGGTTTTAGGTTGTGATTATACCACTGGATCATACAAGAGAATATTGTCAATAGAATTTTATAGCAGAATTTATTGATAATTGTGTTAATAGCTAATACCAATACTGTAGATGTTAATGCTTACAGGAGATGATAATAAACACTAATAAACTAATACTACTAATTAATAAAAAATATTAATAAAGCTAATAACCACCCCTGTCACTGCGCTGAGAGGACAGAGAGCAAAACGCAAATGACCTCAAGTAACCCCTGTGTCCTCATTTGACCCCAGATCAATTAACANAAAAATGACCTCAAATGACCCTTATGACCTAAAGTAACCTCTATCCAGGGCCAAAAATGACCTCAAATAACCCCATGTAACCCTGAACAGAAACTCAAATGACCTTAAGTAACCCCTGTGTCCTCGTTTGACCCCAGATCAATTAACAGAGACTCAAATGACCCCAGATAACCCCTGTGACCTCAAGTAACCCAGATGAGAGACTCAAATGACCCCAGATAACCCCTGTGACCTCAAGTAACCCAGATGAGAGACTCAAATGACCTCAAATGACCCTTATGACCTAAAGTAACCCCTGTGTCCTCACTGGGCCCCAATTACCCTCTCTGACCCCACAGTGGCTTCTCTGGGGGTTTTTCCCACTTGTCCCCAGTCCCACGTCCCCAGTTCCCACCACTGACTCGTTTGTGGGTTCCCACGTGACCCCTGTGTCCCCCTTTGTCCCCAGGGGTGTCCCAGGCCCCCAAACCTCCTGGGGGCTCAGCTGGGCCTGTGTGTCCCCAAGTCTGTTCCATTTCTGGGCCCCTCCAGGCTCGGGAGTGTTGGAGAGTGGCAGAACCTGGATTTGTTTTATCTACTTTATATGCAAATTATTCATAGTGCGATAGCTATGAATAAATACCAATGAATATTCAATGAGTATATTCATGTATTCAAATCCATATTATAATTTTCTTATCTCTGTTAATAACACATAATAAATTCAAATAATTTTATTCTAGAATTGTGATACATACACACATAGTTCTAGAATTGTGTGGTTATATATATATTTAGAGAATTTCTATGCAATAACTGTAAAAGTCTGCAGAATATTCCCATGGATTCCCTTGGATTCTCTCCCTGGGTGGTAACTTCGTGTTCTTCTTGGTCCTGATGGATTCGAGCCTTTATTCATAGATTCTCTCAGAATATGTTTAATTACTATAATCTCTGTGTATGTCTTTCCTGGCCTCTCTCAGTGGACAATATAAATTCGAATTTAACAGATAATTGTGGAAGTAATTATAAGATAACTCCAAAATCAGTCTGCAAAGGATCCAGGAGACTGAAATCCTAAAATATCCTTTATCCAGCACTCACAGAAGCACCACGACACACACACACCATATGCTACAACAAAGGAAATTTTATTTAAAAATAAAACTTTGTTTTGTTTTCTTTCTTACTGACACAGGTGAATGAAATCCCAAACAAAGAAGCTCTTAGTGGGCAGCATACAAGGATGGAAACAATTAATAAATAACATTAGTATAACCTCTAAACATTAACAATGCATCTGCAAACAAAATGAGGACTTTAAACCAAGTGAACCTTAAAGCTCAGCTACTCTCTGTAAGAATATTTACCTTCTGTTTTTCCTTATTCTTTACAGATCTGAAAGGATTAAATACTGCTATTATAATTTTATATTAATGACACTATTATACTTTTTTTCTTTTTTTAAATATTTCGTGAAAATCTCAACATTTTTTAACACTGATATTTTACAAATTGGTATTTGTCATCCGTGAGAAAGAACAACAGCAGTTCCTCCTCCGCTGGGAATTTCAAACCAAAAAGATTTCTAGGAGGAACTTTAGAAATAAATGTCCTTATTCCCCACTAATCTTTAAAGTGGCACCTTTGAGAAGGTGCCCTGGGAGTTGCATTTTTTCTTGCTCAACTGAAAATAAAAAAAACCCCAACGAACCAACCAAGCAAACCACATTTACAGTAACGAGCCTGCCTCAGGATTAGCTACAGTAATGTCACCAGCCCGGTGCAGGAGGCCACATGCTGGGCCCCGAGCCTGCCTGGCCCAAGGGAGGGCTGGGGCAAGGACATGCACAAAAAAGGGGAAGATTTGGGATTCCTGCTGGTGCTGGACACAGGAAACCACCTGGATCCTGCTCAGGAGGGCACCTCCCGCTTCCCACAGCTCCTGCTCCTTTGGGGAGTGTTTCCTGCTCCTTTGGGGAGTGTTTCCTGCTCCTTTGGGGAGTGTTTCCTGCTCCTTTTGGGCACAGCTGGAAAGGAAACCCAGCATTTTTTAGCCCAACCAAGCCCGTCCCAGTGTTTCCTGCTCCTTTGGGGCTGGTCCGGACTGGAAGCCCCACGGCTGAAATGCTGCAGAACACAGGGTCAGAGTCCCAGTGGTGATTGCCCATCTCCTGCTCCTCCTTTTCACCCTTCCCCAAGCAGTTCCGTGCTCCTTTTCACCCTTCCCCAAGCAGTTCCGTGCTCAAGGGCAGCTCTGCTGCTTGTCCAGCTCTGCTCGTTTTCCCACAGGGGAGGATTCTTGGATCCCTTCTGGCCGTGCAGCTTCCCCTTAAGAAAGGCACTAGACGTTTGGGTTGTTTTTTCCTTTCTAAAGTAGCATCAGAAAGTTAATTTTCTTTAGAATAAAGAAGAAGGAGGTGAAGGGAAAGAAGAGCAATCAATCTTGGGCTTAGAAAGAACAAGAAAAATCCACCGGGCAGTGCCTGGATTGAGCTGGCAGAGCACAGCCACAAGACATGGCCAGGACTCTGCTGCACTCAGTGGAATCAGCAAATTCTTAAGGAAGAAAAGGCAAGACTTCAGCTTCTTAAATCAGTTTGAGACACAAACAAGTGCACAGAAAGCACACATGCAGAGAACTCAGTGATACATGCCACAAAGATTGCTCTCCCTAATCTCTAACACCCAGAACAACACCCACAGGAAGGTCTCTTGGCACATAGACCCCAAAGACAGGCCTGGAACAGCTCTGCCAAGCAGGGATTCATGGAAATCACAGCCAGCCTGCCCTGAGGGGCCTGCAGGGGACAGGGAATCGCTGGTTTGGTGACACACACAGGGCAGGACAAGAGTTAAGGCTTTGGAGCTGGCTGGACTCAGCTCTGCTCAGCCATGGCAAGAGTCACCCTGGCCACACCGAGCTCCCCACACCAACCCAGAGCTGAGGGAGAGTGTGAAAAAGAGGGAAATAAACCCCTCACTAAAGGGTTTCCACCTGGACCTCCAGGACAAGGGACTGTGTGGCTGCTCAGGCTCCCCGGTGTGACACAGCCAGAGCTGTCCCCTGCTCCTGCCCCACCAGCACCAGGGCTGGCCTGGCTTCTCCAGAGGCTCCCACACGCCCAGCACATCCCACAGGGAGCAGGGCTGGCACAGGAGGAGGAGCAGCTCTTCCTCCCCTTCTCCTCCCCCCACCCTGCCCAGGGCTCCGGGGGCTGTGCCCGAGCCCTGCAGAGCGCCCTGCCCACTGCCACGCCTGGCAAGTGCCACCCTGACCCCCCAACAGCAAAGGCTGGTGGTCTCTGAGCATGGCAGGAGATCTCCTTACGCTGCCTGAGAGCGTTTTCTTCACTGCAGAAAGGAGGGGAGTAAAGAGAGACAGCTCAGCCTGCCTGGAAGCCACTGCAGCGATTCAGAAAGCTGAAACCTCTGCTTTCATTAAAAACCCACTTTCTGCTCTGCTAACACTGGTGAAGGCCTCTCTGCCAACTGCAGCCATCTGGCCCAGCCTCTGGATTCCTCAAAAGGCCAAACTGCACCCGACTGCCAGAAGCACTCCAGCAATATTCCGAGCTGCAGCCCTTGGCCTGGTGACCTCTGCTGACCTCACGGAGATGCAAATAATGCTGGACATGCTCCAAAGGCCAAGAGCCTCTCAGGCCGTCAGGCTGGGATCTGTCTGTGCCTCCTGGATCTAAATCCTCTCCAAAGGAACCATCCACTCCTCCTGTATGAACAGAGTTAAGTAGCTGAGTAGGCAAGTCGGGTTTTTCCAGTGTGACAGCTGAGTTCTGACCTTTAAAGCCATGTGGTCACTTCACAAATACAGAATTTTTTCCCCAAGTCTGGTTTAACACCAGGCCTGGCAATACCTTAGAGGAATGGAAATGGAAAGGAGAGCCCCCATGTTGTTCTGACAGCCATGCAGAGAACTGCTGCACTTCTGTGACTGCAAAGCAGGTGAGATACCAACAAACACATCAGCTGCATCTACCAATTCCACAAAACACCCTGGCACCACGATGGCTCCTGCAAAAGCTCTCTGGAGGAGGTGAGGGAATGTGTGTGAAGGCCACTAGTCTGCAACAGCCACCATGCAATGAAGATAAATAAAACATCCTATTTACCAGGTGCAACATTCCTAGGGAAGAGCAATGGGAGTGCCCAGCGAGGGCTGCTCCAGCCCAGCCACAATCAAGTGTGAGCACTGAAGCATGAAATGCTCAAGGCTGAGAGAGGAGAAGCAGCAGCCCCAGGTCTTTGCTCTTGCTCGAATTCTTTCCCCCCTGTCCCACCCCTCAAACCCACGCCGAGCTCCTCCAGCTGCTGGAATCTGGTGCTGCCAGTGCAGGAGCACACACACACGAGAGAAACCCAACTGCCAGCACTGCCAGGATCCAAACTCCTGCCAGGAGCTCGTCCTGCTCTCTCCAGGCAGCAAGGGAGGGCTGCAATCAGAAGCAATAACTGCTACTATTACAGGCAAGAGGGGCACACCATGGCCAACAGGAAGCAATCAAATGATTCTTCCAAGGTCTCCTATAAATTCCCAGCAGAAAGTGACCTCCCAGCTGTTCTAAAAAGCCTGAGCCAGACACACAGCAGCGAACAGATCCAAGTCTAGTACCATGAACCACAGGACACACCACACCGACCTCGAGACTTTGTTTCTCTGAGCATCCACTTAAAATTCACAGCACAAAACAACTCCCCCCAGCCTCCAGGGCACGGGCTCGGGGATCCCTTGTCACGATACCTTTCTCTACCAACACCCTGGAAATAAATCTGCTCTCTCAGACAAGAGGTAGGGGTAAAGGACTCCAAGACACACACTTGTATAAAACACCGCTCCATCCCACTGCTTTGAAATCTGGAACCACGAAAACCTGATCACTGATTCTCCTAAAGAGGCAGGACTGACCTCAGCACGAAGTCTCTAAAGGAACCCCCTTCCCCTTTGGTGCACAGCTGGGCAGCAGCTGCCCAGGCACTCGGTCCACAGCAGCTCAGGCGTGCAGGTGCCCGTGTGCTATGTGGCCACGTGCGCCGGGGAGGAGATGGACACGAACTCCCGCAGAATATTCTTGGCCATCTCAATATTGTTATGTGCAATGACCAGAGCTTTCTGAATGTCCTGATATGAGTAGCCTTGGCTCATGAGGTTCTCGATCTCGCTGGAGAGGTGCAGGGAGGAGCTGGCCCCGCTGCTGGCTCCTGCTGCTGGGCAGCTCCCGGCTTTCCTCTCCGAGTTGATGCGCCGGGGCAGCGGCTTCGGCGGCCGCTCCGGGACTTGGGAGCCCTCTGAGAAACCTGTGAGGAGAAACAAATGCATCACTCCAAGGAAAAGATGGGGAAATTTCACTCAAAACAAAGCTGAGACGACGTCAGGGGGATGAAAGGCGCTTCAAAAAGCGGTCACTGAGCTCTGCCGCTTTCTCCAATCCTTTTATCTTCCCTCCCAACCAGCTCAGCTTCCCCTCCTGTGTGTAAAAAAACAGCTGTGGAGATTTTTTTTAATTAGCAGGTCTCATCAGGTTCATTTATTAGGATAAAACCATGTAAGAAATGACACAGGATCTGTGTGTGTAAGCAGAGCTCAGAGAGCAGCCTTAGAATCAGAAAAAACGACACAGTGAATATTCAGTGAATATTTACCAGGCATCCCATTTCCTTCCAGAACCAGACAGAACCCCAAAGTTTAACTGTCCAGAGGCTGCTCCCTCATCTCTCTATGCACAAACCCAGTCCCAACTCAGCCACCACAATTGCTTCAGCAACTGAATTATGCTCTCTGGAGGGTCAGCAACTGAATTATGTTCTCGTCTTCCTCAGCTGAAGCTGTCCCTGCCTAATGGCAGATCAATAAAGCTCAGCCTGTTCTGCTTTTTCCCTGAGTCATTCTGATGTGACACTGCCCTGCAGCCACATTATGCACTGCTGGGAAGAGGAGATAACAGCCAATAAACCAAAAAAGTCACCAAACTCTCCGAGGAAAAAGTACATTGCTTAATGTGCTCATCCAGCATCTGATCATTTCTGAGCTTTAAGCTCCTGTATCATCACAGAGAGCATTTTTTGCCAATCACAGGAAACTTTTCTGCATGAATATCTGACATCACCGTAAAGAAAGATTTATTTGTCTCCTGGAAAAAGTCCTCACGGCATTCTACAGAGTTTTCTGGCAGCAGAACTGGAGCACAACAGACAAATCACATCCAAACAATCTCTTTTTAAGAGTGAGGACTGCAGCCTGCTCAGAGAAGCAGCATTCTGGGGCCATGGTGAAAAACTTGCACCAAAAGCCCTAAGGCAGAGAAGGCTCTTCAGGAGCCAGATTCCCTGAGGCTTCCTCACCAACCACAACTCAGCCCAGCTCCCTCATCTTCAGAACTCAAGTTCCTCACGCATAAAAAGCTTTTTGTACATGAGAGAAAAGGTCTGCCCACTCCTCTGCCCCACGCTGCCTTCTGGAAGAGCCTGAGCTGGATCAAGTTCCAGAGATCACGGGTCAGTCTGAAAGGACAATTGCTAAGACAGTTATTTTAGTAAATCATTAATAACCCAAACTGCAGGGTCCAGCTCCGGAGAGCATAAATCTGCCAAGATGGATCCCACACCAGTGGGATTCTGGCACCTTCCCACAGCAGTCACCATCAGCTTTTCCCACATTTTCCACTTCCCTACCCCCAAAGCAGGACAACAGCAGGGTTATTTCAGGGCTGTAGAAACAGAGTGTCAATGATTAAGCTCAGTACTTCATCTGGGATGGGGGTGTGACTTGCTCTGTTCTTTTTTATCCCTTTTAGCCAAATTCTACCCACACAGGGACGGATTTAAAAAGTGAAACAGGGAGCAGGGAGGTGGGGGGAAAATAATGAACTTTTCTGCACTAGGAAATTCTTCTCTGTGCTGAAGAAGGTCAGGGAAGTAGAACGGTGAAGGAGGAAGAGAGAAGAGTCACTGGGGGAAGGGGTTCTGGGTACAGGAGGTTCTGCCTCCAGAAGGAACAAGAAATTCATTCCTCCTCCTTGGCAAATCACCAGCACATTCAGACTGAAAACCCCCAGCAGGAAGAGTTTCAGAGCTCCCCTAAGAGCTGCTGAGCAGGGAATAAGTCAATCATTATTCAGAAAGGCTCTTGGAGACACGAGGCTTTAGTTCTTCCCTCAGAGAATGTGCCTTGCAGCCAGAAGGACACGATGTCCTCTACTCCCCAGGGACAAAAAGCTGACCTTGCTGAGCCACTGCTCCCTGCTCAGAGGAGCTGAGAGTGCCAGGCAGAACTCTTGTGCCATCTGCAGGCACTGACAGAGCCACAAGCTGTGCCAGGCCTGCCCTGGGTCTTCCACTGGGAGCAGGGACACAATCCCTGAATGGTTTGGGTTGGGGGGGACCTCAAAGCTCACCTCCTTCTACCCCCTGCCATGGGCAGGGACACTTTCCACTATCCCAGGGTGCTCCAGCCTCAAATCCAGCCTGGCCTTGGACACTTCCAGGATGGGAAATCCTGTCTCACGCCCTGTCATGCCCTGGTACACCCTGGTACAAAAATATCCTACGCCCTGTAGTCAACAGTGGATTAAGGAAAATACTTTAAGCTGAGAAAAGCTTTTCCTAACTGTGATTTCAGTGTGATTTGCAAGCTTAGGATTAAATGACCAAGGCAGTGCATTCCAAGCTATAAATCAAACAAAAGCTAAAATAAATCAAACAAAATACCTAAGAATCAGTGTAATTCTGCCTCATAAACCTGATTTTACAGCTTACATCCAAAATCTCAAGCGAGTGACACAGGTTTCAAACCTGCAGAGCCAGCCATTGGCACCAAGAAGAGACACGAGAGCTCTCTGACCTGTGACAGGGTCATTTTCCAGGGACATTCGGCTGAAGGCAGGAGTGGCATTGGAGATATCAGACAGTGTGCGACGAGCAATGGCCACGGGGAGTGGTGGCTTGGGGACATCGTAACCATCTTCTTCATTCTCGGGCTCCTCGGGGCCGTTGCTGGCAGTGGCTGCTGCCAGGTTCCCTTCATCTGGAAGAGGAGGCACGTTCTGAGCTCTGGGGCTGAGCTGTTCCTCAAGGCAGACTCTGTTCCCCCATTTCCAAACACTGACAGGACACACAACTAAAGTTCTGCTGCTAAAACCTCACATTTAATGGCAGCACTTTCCAGAAGGGAAGATTAGGTTAAAAATACTTGAATATTTTAAGTAAAAATATTTGCTTCCCCAAGTATGGCATGGGGGAAAACCCGGACGGGATTTTTCCTGGAGTATGGAATGGACTCGGAGGAAAACCCGGACTGGATTTTTCCCGGAGCACAGAATGGACTGGGGGAAAACCCAGACTGGAATTTTGCCAGAGTACGGAATGGATTCAGGGGAAAACCCGGACTGGATTTTTCCTGGAATACAGAATCAGAATACTTTAAAATGCATGCACAGAGCTGTATTTCCACATCCATCCCAGCTACTTTAACAACAAAACCAATGTTATTCCTTTAATTCAGCCTGAAATGCTGTTCCACAGGGAACAACTCACTGTACCCCCATTCCTCAGCTGTTTTTTAGCACAGCCACTCACCAGAGGTGCTGGCAGCCTCGAAAGCAGAGGATGCTGCTTGGGAGTGGATGTTGTACATTGCTTCGTACATGGAGCCCTCGGGCTGCTGCTCACAGTCCAGAACTCTGAGGGAGAGAACACATTCCCCTTCACACGGGTGGCAGTGGCCACCACCTCCACCCTGCCTCTGTGACAGAGCTTGAGCACAGATTCTCGTTTCAAAGGGAAGTCACCACTGCCCTGTGAAATATTTGTGCCAGAAAACGCTCTGGTAATGTTTATTGCAATACAGCACCTCAGCTTAAAAGGGTTAAACTGATACCACCGAAACTGACACCACCAAAAATTACATTTTAATGTGAGCTTTGAATTTCAGTTGTTTCTGCTCTCAAAAGGTTCCTGGCTATGAGAGAGGGAAGGAAAGGGATACCTGAGTCCTTTAATACTGTACAAGGCCNTTTCATCCTCCCATTGTGAGATGCTCCACCCGTGGGAGGAGCCAGGCATTCCCACCTGGATATAACCTGGGGTTTGGAACAGCACAGGCAGCCCTTACCCCCTGCATTCCCAGAGGACAAGAGCTTCCACTGGGCCTTCAGGTGAACACCAGACCCTTCTACAGGATCCCTGCTTCAACAGGACCACTTCATCTGGATTCCTAGCACCACGGGTTGTATCCTGACTCTGTCAGTGTTCTTGCACTATTGCATTTATTTCGATTTTCCTATTAAATTATAATTCTGACTTGTGCTCTCCCACTGTTTTTTTTTTTCAAACTAGTACTACTCTGCACAGGAGCAGTGGTCAAATTTCCTTTATTGCTATTTTAGTCAAGATCTGGTGAATATCACTGCGGGAATTCAGAAATCTGAGCAAGCAAAATTCCCATCCTGATGTCCCAAATGTGCCGCCCCAGAGCTGGAAGGAGGAAGTGCAAAACCACCCAGAATCTCACCGTAAACTCTGAGTCATTTCCAAAGGCATTTTGAGCTCTGGTTTTTGCACAGCAGGACCTGGAGGCACCACAGGCAGAGAGGATGGTGACATGTATTCAGTGTCCTCATCGCTCTCAGACTGCTCCTCAGGAGGCAGTTTTGGTACAGGCAATGGTCTGGAGGCAGGAGAAACAAGATATGAAACATTTACACCAAATCTAATTAATATCAAGGTGCCCTTTAAAAGCCACAGTCACCTCACAGCAAGTCTGCCTCAAGAAATAATTTGGTTTTCAGGAAGCAGCCCACAAGGTCATGATGCAAAAGGAAGTGATAATATCATGCACGTTTACATCACACAAAGCCCCACTCAAAAGTGAATTCATTAAAGAGCTGATGGCAGCTGGAGCCTGATTCCTCCTGCCACAGCCCAATTCCCACCTCTCCCCACAGCTCTTTGGGATGCTGATTGCAGCTGCTTTCTCTAAACTCTGTGTTTTGAATCTGTCAGAGTTTAAGACTGAAAGCGTTGTGTCAGTTCTGTCCCTGGCACCAGCACCCTGCAATTCCCACTCTGTAAGTTAGAAAAAATCCCAGCAGACCTGGCAGCTAAGGAGTAGATGGCGTTGGCAGACGAGGAGGGTTTGATTTTGGGGTGTTCACACTCTGAGGTTACTGCTGGACCACTGTTGGAGCTCTGGAAGACAAAATTCCACACCAGGAATCAGAAACAGCACAGTGCAGCTGCAAAGCCACTCATACATCAGCCTCTGTGGGAATGAAGCATCCTCATTTATTCCACAGCATTTACTGACCCCTCAGAAATCTAAGAATTCTCTGACAGCTTTCCCTCAGTGAGGACACTGCAAGGGTTTTCCCGCAGGAAGAACCTCACATGTTCTGAGATTCCAATGGCCTTGGCAAATTCAGCTGAAACAGGCCAAAGTGGGAGCCAAGAGGAAAAGGATGCAGACAAGCACACACAGTTGGAGACAGGATGACAACCGTGCACGTGCCATTTTCTTAGAAAATCTGGCTAAAAATGTGCTTGCTCTCAATTTTAGAAAGCTGGAAGCATTAGAAGGAAAAATTAAGGAAATGGTATCAAGGAAAGCAAAACTGCCTGCAATTTCTTTTAGAGAACAAAATGCTGGACTACTCAGTACACTGGTAACGATGTCCTGCACATGAACAGACCCAAATTTAACTCAGATTTTACCCTGTCATACTCATCACAGCTGACGTGTGTACGGTTTCTCAGGGCTGAAAATTGAGCAGAGTAAATCAGACTTTTTCAGATGACAACAGAAAACAGCCTCAGCTTTTCAACACTGGAAGGTGAACACTGAAAGGTGAACACTGAAAGGTGAACAATGATCAGGCAATTGTGGCTCGTGACTGCTGAAACTGGGATTTCAACCTTGCTCCCAAGAGGCATGAAAGCACTTCCCTCGCCTGGCATCCACCAGTTTCTTTCCATCTCTCCCTCGACAAAATCCCCCTCCTCAGTGTGAGAAGATGCTGCCTTTTCTCCCAGATTACCTCCAGCCCCACCAGACCTACTCACCCCTGGGTTATCCAGGCTGAGCGTGCTCCCAAGGCGGAGGCTCTCAGCCCTGGACTCCACCTGGGAGGGCAGCGAGAAGGGCAGCGAGTGCCGGTTGGACAGCTCCCTCCCAGCCCACGGCTCCCCGGGGCTCACGGCCACCGGCGGGGCTTTGGGGATGGGCCTGGCTGGCCACAGGTCGCCCTGGCGGTTGGAGGGCAGCGGGGGTGGCTTGTCCCTGGTGGGACAGTCCCCAGGGGTGCAGGGCAGGGGCCGTCGCTGCGGGCGTCCCTCGGTGCCCAGGGAGTGCGGCCGGTCCGGAGGCGGCGGCGGAGGGAGGTCCCGGAGCGTGGGTGGGATGGGCAGAGGTTTGTCCTTGTGCAGAGCACCAGGCGCGGCCTGCGGGGCACAGGAATGGAAAAGATTGCTTAATAAAGGCAGAAAAGATAAACAGGAGGGAGGTGGGAGCAGAAGGGAGAGTTTTGGGGTGGTTGTATCTGTTTTTACGAGGAATTATCTCTGAGGATGTGGAGATATGCCCACACCTTTCGCAGCCAGGCACTGAACACCCCAGATTCTTCTTGAAGGAAAACATGAGCTTACAGCAGCCTTAGATTGGATTCCAAACAGAGCTTCCCCATTATTTAAAAAAACATTTCTATTGTGGGTTATTTGTACAAGTTAACATTCATCAGTCAGCGATGAGCATTCACAGAAATAGGTATTTTCTTCTGCCTGAACTTTCCTAATTTCATTATTCCATCCAAACCAGATGAAGAACTGCTGCTGTATCTCAAGAACCATTAACTAAATGCCACCAGGATCATCCTACTGCCTTCTGCTGATCAATCAGTCAGTTAATTTCTCCCAGTCACACACACTGAATTCCTTCCTTCATTTTCTATCTAAAAAAATGCTTGACGGAAAAATGAGTGCAGAAAAGTTGGGAGAGAAATACGATACCTTCTGTATTAGCTAGAACCAAATACAAGGAAAATCCAAAGGGTGCAGGGAGCAGGGATTTGTTGCCCTGGTTTTTGCTAAAGCCTTCTGTATAATCTTGGAGTCAGAATTCTTTCTCACACAGTTTCATGTAAACAAGAGCCAATGTTTACTTAACGGTATTTTCTGTTTTTCATTCCTTTTGTGATAAGAGAACTTTGATGAGCATCTTTTTTCTCCAGTGGGATTGGGAAGGAAGTGACATGTCCTCCAATCCCTTGTGGAGTTGGGAATTGTATAAAATGTGACATATGTAAATTAAAAGGGTCTTGCCCCTCCTTTCTGCTGAACCTGGCAGGTGTGACAGCATCTTTATTGTGTTTTCCCAGACACAGGGATTGAGGCTGAAAACCCTGTAAACCAGGGAATATGATGGTAATATCAATAATTTGGTAGTTCAAGTTGCCAGCCACCCTAAGGGAGTCCGGACTGAGAAGGAAGAAAATACTTGGGGACGTCACAGGGAACACACTGGGGTCACCAGGCTGTTCTGCTCCCTGCCTGCCCCACCCAAAGGGGTGAGAGAGGAGGGGGTCTGACCTTGGAGGTGGTGCCAGGGCTGGAGGCCCCGGGCGGGTTGGCCACTCGCTGCTGCAGCAGGTCCAGGCGGGGCGGCACGGGGGGGAGGGCGGCCTGCGGAGCCAGCGAGAACGGCGAGGGAGGACGCTCCACCTGAGAGGGGACAGCAGCAAAATCAGCACAGCTCGTGGCTGAACCCACAGGATTGCTGTCCTCTGAGAGGCTTTCCAGCTGTCTGGCTGCAGTACTGGTGGTGCATTGCTCTGTGAGTGACGAGCGTCCTCCAGGAACGCAGCCAGTTCCCAGCACTGCAGCACTTGGAGCAATCCTGGAGGAAGGGGCTTAGCTGTGAGACACCACTGCAAATGCACACTTGGAAACACGAACCAAGCTGTTGTGACCGAGTAACAAACCTGCCTCGGTGGGCCCTGAGCAGGGAGAAGCTGATTTTCAACACCAGAGGGCACGATCTGCTGCAAAGCCTCCTGTCCCTGTGCAAACTGCTTTCACTACAGAGCACTGGGGTGCACCAAACCCTCCATTCTTGTCCCTGGAAAGCTGGCTTTCCACTTAACAAAGCCTGTTCTTCTCTTTATTTTCTCTTTTTTACAATCAAAGCTAGTGCTTTTTAAAATTAAAAAGCTTCATGCATGTTTGAGCTCACTGAAGCCAACAGAGTATCAGCCTTGACAGGATGTCACACCAAGGAAATTGCTTTGCTTCCCCAAAATACATATATAAAACCTCCAGGAATAGTGTTGACTGATTAGTGCATAATTTCACAGGGTGGAAAATGAAGGGAAATGAGACTCTCAGTAAACCAGAGGTGAAGATTCTTTCTGAAATGCAGCTTGTTTTAGTTGATTCAGCTATTAAAAATTAGCCAAATTCAAACCCACTTCCCTATGCAGTAAAAAAATGCAAGAGCAGCAATCAGATTTGGAAATGAAAAATGAAATGAAAAAGGCCTGCAGGGATCCACAAAGAATGCCTGTCTTGTACACAGCTCCTGGAGGGAAGCAGCACTAATGGCAGAGTTATCACACCATTATTATACAAATTTATCAGCCACCATATAAAAAGATGACAGCCAAATTGAGTTCCTCAGCTGAACAGCCTGCCCTCTACCTTGTTATTCATCAGGACCTTGGGAAGGCTGTACCATCACTGGGGAAAAACGGATGGATTTTTGCTGATCTGGGTGAAGTCTGGCTAGGAAATCAAAACCTAACACACAGAGGAGTGTTCCAAACCCAGGTCTTCCATTCCAACAGGTCAGGCCAGCTTTTTCCCCCCTCTAGAGATTCCTCCAAGACAACACACAAAAGATCAAAGGCCACAAAGTGTGATCCCAAACCCACAGTGCGAAGTGAGCTCACAAAACTGGATGCCTAAATCCCTGTTTTCCCTCTTTTCAGTTATAAGGTCTGACAACCCTCAAATCAATAAGAGAAAACTGCTGGAGAAAAGGCACTGCCACATTTCTCAGCATTCCAGTGACCTTACTTTGGTACCAGCGAGTTCTTTCATCATGAAGAGGGAATCATCAGCTTTGTCATCGTCGTCGTCGTCGTAATTGGGAGAGGGGGTTCCTTCTGCCCCTTGCCTGGACAATCCTCCTCCTCCTCTGGGATCAAAGGGATCCACCACGATTGGCTCCGTGCCTTTGATCTCACAGCGGCAGAAGGGGCAGCCTTGGCCTTCTGATTCCTGCAGGGGACAGGAGAGATCTGTCACAGCAGCCTTGGGGGTGCACAAATGATCACCTGCTTCATAAATCAGCTTTTAACCTGCTTTTTGGCACGTAGCTTTCAGCTGAGAGGGAGACAAAGGCAAACTGGGCGACAAATATGGAATGTTTTCTCCTTGAAGTAGAAAAGCAGCTTTTAAGCCAGTTCTCACAGTTTTTTGCCTGTTCCATATTAAGAGATCAGGCACCTAAACAGCTTCTGATGCAGTGACATTAGGAACTCAATGTTTCTGCTGCCTTCTCTCCACACCTGAACAGTTCTGAGAAGAGAATATACCTGTAAAAGAGCAAGCAGCTGCCCTCAGAGAGATAAAGAAGAGGCCAAGGCTCACCTGCCAGGCTGTGAGACACGAGGTGCACATCAGGTGCCCACAAGGTTCGATCTTCACGTCCTTGTCGTTCTCAGCACAGATTTTACACAGCTGGAACGTGGAGCCCATCTCACAGTACAGCTCATATTGTTCCTGAGGGAAAGACAGCATAAAATCACAGGGAGAACAGAAATCTGCAAAGATTTCACCGTAATTTTACATGGTAGATGCATGTGCCAAGCTTGAAAAAAGCGGAATTCGAATTATCCAAAATTTTCACTTAAACATCCCAAGGAAAGCAGGGCTCCAGACATGTTGAATGGCACAAAAAACATCAATATTTGGCAGAACATTCTAAAAATAAACCCTTAAAATCCATCTTTGCAATCTCCTCTGCCCATCCCTATCATGCAAAGATTTCTGTAATTCCTGTAAAATACTGCTGCCTTAAAAACAAGTCCTGGGAATACCAAGCATGACAGAGTTGTAAGAACAGCTAAGGAGGGTGGGAATTAGGGAGAAAGAAAGGCAGAGAGTTTGATGGGATGGAATATTTTACTCACCTGTGTAACTTTAATGTGGTCCTGAGGTGTGGGCTCACACAAGCCAGTCAAGTCAGGATTCTGATTGCGGCCGTCGGGAAATAAATAACTGGAAGCAGTTGGGGAAAAAAATATCTCTGTATGTCCATGAACACACATGTACACACACACACATATATGAGGTTTCTTTTGGGGGTGGGAAGGGAAGAAAGAATGAAGGTGAGAAGCAAGGGGAGTCAAGGTATTCTGAATTCTAAAGTTTTGGGAGAATTTTATGATTGGACCAAAATCAAGCACGTTATTCTTGAAAGTATTGGTTCAAATTAAGGGCTTGACAAAGCAAGGGATTTATGAGAAGGGAAACACTGCTGCACATTTATCATCTGCTACTGCCCAGCTCTCCAGTGCAAAGACAGCTGTCAGTAATTCCTGAGTGCCAAAATAGTTCAGCAATGAGTTATTCCGCTGACAGCAATGGGACTATTCAAGATTTAACTGCTTTGTTGAATCAAGGTCTTAATTTTTATGAAGTTACTTACAAGCCTTCCCTGAAGCCATCAATCAGTGCTTGGAAAAGAGGTTTGTTGTGGGGGATTGTCTGGAGAATGTTCCCATCTGCAGTGACATAGCCAATGGCCCACTGACCCAGGCGGGTACAGCTCAATCGGAAAATGTAACTAAAAACACACAAAGGAAAGGAAACCTCAGTGTGGAGCAGCCAGAAAAGATTAGATGATAAGTAGGCAGCCTTTGTCTGGCCATATCAAGACAGCAAATAAAAATTAGTGGGAATAACTTGATGATTTGTGCCAGCTTTCCTCAAGTTCAAAGGGGAACTTTGCAATATGATATAAAATGAGAAAAGAATCCAAGCACTGGCCTCCAGGTGAAATGAAACCCAGAATCCAGAGCAAGAGAAGTTAACATCCTTAAAATCATTTGCTCCAAATTAACTTCCAAAAAGCCAACGAACAAACTGACTACAGGAGGTTTCTACGTTTAAAAGCAGCCCAGAAGTAACCACATAACCTCCAGAAAGGAACGCAGAGA
This sequence comes from Platysteira castanea, assembly GCA_013397175.1. NCBI lineage: Eukaryota > Metazoa > Chordata > Aves > Passeriformes > Platysteira > Platysteira castanea. The sequence continues at coordinate 243,908 of VYXC01003688.1, read as the reverse complement.
ATCCATCAGCCTTGATGCAATCAGTGGTGCCAGCAAGAACCTCCCAGCAGGGCCCTGCTGGCTGAGCTCTCTCTCACCTGCCAGGTTTGTGAATGAATTTCTGCAGCCGGGCCTTCACCTCGTCATAGGTGAGGAATGCCATATAGCCAGGGTGTGTCACTGCCAGGCTGTTCCAGTTCCTCAGCAAGGACGACCACGGCTGGGGAAGCAACAAAGAAACAAATTAACCACACACTTCTGAAAGGGGTCAATGGTCCTGAATCAAAGGGTTCTTCAGTTTGAGAAAGATGTTTCTACTCCACCACAAATCCAGCAGAGAAACCAAAACATTCATTCCCACGCAGCACTTGGTGCTTGAGTTTCTTGCTTGTTGGGGGTAAAATCAACACCTAAGATAGACCTTAATCAAAACTCCTTCAATAAATACTAAAGGAGAAGTCACTGAGGTCACAGCTCAAGAATAGCCATCAATTGTGCTGCTTCTGCAGAGAAGATGACTCATTCCCCAGCCAGGGATGAAGGCAGGAGTTTAACGAGGTTATGCACAGCCCAGGAACCATGACTGGTGTTCTCTCCAACCCCGGCTTCCTGCACAGCCTGGGGACAGTGACCTCCCCTCTGTGTCTCGGTTTCACTGCCTCTAACTTGTGACTATTCCTCACCAGCCCAGCCTTGCCGGGGTGTGGCAAGGCCTGTGGCTGATCTCCGATCTGAATAAAGAAACCAGCACGTACATCTCAAATATTCCTTAAAACGATGCCCCAAAAGTTGTAAAAATGGTTTGAAAGCTCTCGACCCTGAGAAGGGTTTGGGTCTAAATCTCACCTGATTTTTCCACATTTTTTAACTTGTCTGCAAGAAGGTATCAGCACTCCCTAAGAACTCTGCATCCCCTGGAATCTACAGCAGCTCTTGACTTGTTCTTTATGTACAATGGTTGGAAAAAGTGCTGAATGAGATCAGCTACATTGCAACACCAAGCATGGGAATTTTTCATCTAGACATATCTTAATTACAACCCACCCTATCACATGGGAAAAGGCAAGTCAGAGCCAAAGAAGTAAGTGATTGTTCTGGTAAATACCCAGTTGTACCATCAGAAGCTGTGTTTTTGAATTTAGCACTATTAGAGACCGTGGGGAAGAATTTTACCTACTATTAATATCACTCCAGTGATACAGAGATTTCTCACACACAGACACGTCCACAACATCCTGGCTGGGTCAGTTCAAAAGATAGGAAGCCCAAATTTCCATGCTTGAGCTCCATCCTGAACAACCCCCCCTCCATGGAAAATAAATCTGACAATAAAGAAAGGGACAAGGGAAGACAGTGATAAACTAAGCTTCACATTTCCTGGCTTGCAGAAGCTGTGTCAGAGCTTCAGTCTCAAAGTGACCTTCGAAAGGGAAAACCTGATTCACGGCAGGATGCTGAATGTGCCTGGGAGTTGCAGTGTATATTTAGGGAATCTTTTATCCTACAGCCAGAAATATCACCTGCTTTTACTGCAATATGGGGTCTTAAGTATTACTGTTAAGGGATGGAGGGCAAGACAGTCAAATCTCACACAGTATAAATCATGTGTGTAAAATACTGGCATGGAAAAAAGAGTTTAACCTGAAGCACTGAGACACTTTGAGTGATTCCCCTCCCTCAATTCTTACCTGGAAGAGCCGTGTGAAGATGTCAAACTCAAACACTGAAATGTAGTCATTGCACGTCAGGTCGATGGTTGACTTCAGGGCCATGGCCTCCAGCCCTGAGCTGATGGGATGCACCTCGTGCAGGGCCTGGCGGAAGCTTTTCCAAGGAACAATGGTCCTGGGGAAAACCAGGGAACGGGATGTGGCTGAGGACCACCACACACTGTTTTTGTGAGCAGCCATGTTGTGGTAACAGGGCAGAGAAAAATCAGAAACACCCACAAGAGATTCATTCCCATTGCACTAACACAGATTTCCTGGTGCTGCAGGAAATCAGCAGCCAAATGAACTTTAGACAATTTTCTCTGCATATGCAAAATTTAGGAATTAGAAGCCCACCTCTGCTTTCTCCTTTCCCTCTTCCTGCAGTCCTATCATAGCATCACTTGATAATAATTTCATGATGTTGCAGCTGGTAGAGAAGGAGTTAAGTCTAGATGGTTAAAAAAAAAAGCTGCAAACAAGTCTCTAAAGAGGGATTAACTGGAGAAGGAAGATAATCAGAAGCCAAAACACAAGCTCCTGTTTAAAGGAATATTTTCCTTCTTTTAATATACCAAGTGGAATAGAAACATAGAAAGAAAATGCCTCACTTCAGACAACTGTGCTATTCATGAGTAAATATATCACAGCTTTTTTGTTCTGACAGCTACTAATTAAACTCTTTAGGTGAAGTACCTCAGTTCCCTCAGTTTGAAAGCAGTACCCAATCCGTTAACTTTAATCCCCAAACATTGCTGTGAACACCTCCATGGTTCATTTAGTCAGTGTTTCATTAGATACAGAAATTAAACCTGACATTTCAGCAGCCTGCCCACAAAGACTGTTGCATTTCCCTCTCCCCTTCACTCTTAGCAAAGCCATTTTGCAAACAGAAATTCAGAGAAGAAGAGAGGTGAGTAAATGATTGGAAAGACTAATTGGAGGGAAGATGAAAAGAATATAATATAATGGCTTAGCTAAAGAACAACCCATGTTGGGGGCATGGTAACCTTTGGAAGAAGAAAGGAGATTATTTTGCACTTACAAGTTGAAGAACTAAATCAAGGAGAGGAAAATTTAAGCTGAATAATCAAGGGAAACACTGTGACAGTACAAGAGTCTCCTGGGGAAAGTGGGGAAAGACTCACCACTTGACACATTTAAAACCAGACAGGACAAAAACTGGGAAATTTCAGGTAGGAATAATTCCTAACCTCACCCCAGAGATGGACAAAATGACCAGTCTCCCATCATTATTTTAATCTCTCCCATCATTATTTTAACCTGACCAAACCCTTTCTGAACAGCCAAACAGACTTCTGAAAAAACACTGAGTGCAATTTGCTCCCACACCTCTATTTTTAAGCAGAGTTAGGAACTTACTTTTCACCAAAAGCCTTTCTCCAAAATTCTGCAGCATCTGCCTTGGTGATCCGGAATGTGTCTCCCTGGAAGAGGCCACTGGGGAAAATACCTTTGAGCTCTGCCAGCATGTGGCTGAATATCAGGGACAGCTTGGTCAGGTTCCTCCTGCAAAGGACCACAAAAACAAATGTTTCTTTTAGAAAAAAAGAGTTTAGCACTCTGAACAAAGCAGAAGCAGTGCTTATTGCAATTTAAGAATGATCCTAACATGCAAAACTCTTATTTGGGGCTCTCTTTCAAGTGTTTCCCCAGCATTCAGAACGTTCAAAACATGGGAATTACCAGCAAGGTCTGGGTTTGTCAAGACATTTTCCACAATGGCAAAAATCTCTGTATAATCTCTTTAAGATGGGGAGGCAAAAATCCTCCCATGGAAAAACACATTCACAGAAAATGTGCAAAACCAACACCCAGATCTCACCTATTGAGTACTGAAGACAAAACCTCATCAATCTTCTTTGGTCCTGGGTCTGAAAATTCCTTTTGAGAGCACATAAAACTAGTGCTGCCCCAGACAATGGAAGCTGAATGTCTTTCCAGGTCTCCAGAGGCTCCCAACACAATAGATTTGCTCAGGGAATGTCTAACTGATAATAACAGGCCCAAGCTCCCATGGGAATGCAGAAACACCTGCAGGTTTTGCCTAAAATGGCAATAACTTACACACAAAAGCTTCACGGTCAGGGCTCTCAAACATTTTGTGTTTAATTATCCAATTTGAATTACAGCTGGTGCCTCAAGTCCCTTCTCTGCCTGATGACACTGAGGTATCAGGAGGGCTCTATCCCTCAGGATATGCCCTTTTTTAAGCTGGAGTGGGAAAGCTGTAGAAGAGAATAGATATTCTCTGCTATTCTATTCACCAGAGGCACCTCTTCCTCTCACTCCTTTATCCAAAGAAAGGATGTCTCTCTTCTCCTCCATTCCACTGCTAGGAAAACTTCCTGAAAAGAGACAGGGCTATATCTAGGCCAGAGGGGTTTTTTCACCCCCACGTCACGTGCTTGGAGGCAAAAGAAGGAACTGGCATCATGTGGGAAAGAAGAACTTGTGAGCTATGCCCCACACACCAGAGCTGGTCAGGAAACTGCATCAGCCACCCAGGCACTGCAGACTCACTTATGGCCCTGATTATTTAAATACTGAACCATACAGGGGGGGCCAGGAACAGCCCCAGTCCCATTGGATTTTCCCATTTTCCCATCTCTCTCCATGAGTTTGCTGCTGTTGCAGAAGACACTTGTGTTTGGCAGCAAACTCCACTCCCCCAGGCTCCAGCCTCTCACCAGTTTCTGGTATTCTGGTTGGATTGGTTCCTGTTTATTTAATCTTGGACATTTTTCAGATACCACTTGCTCCAGACATGCTTGAAGGACTTACCCTGTTAATGTGCCTGATGGCAGAACTGAGCTCCAGCCCTTCCACAAAAATTCCCTGGACATTTGGGACATTTTCCATATTTTCACAGGGTCTAAACGCAACTGGAAGTGACCCTATGGCCTGACATATATTCTAATATTTACTCAGCCCCTCATGAGCCCTTTCTCCATGCCCTGGCACAGTCTGGGTAGATCACAAGGGCCCAAGACTCTACATCATCTCTGACAGCATTTCTCTCTTACCCTTCTTTATTCAGCTGCATTTTGATTTGTGTGCAGCAGTGAAAGCTGCTCAAAGTGTTTATGGAAGGCACCAGCTACACAAGGAATTCTGGTTTTTGTCATTTCACACATGTCCAAGCACAGCAGGTGCTTGGGATTAACACAAGGAAAAGCCCCCAGCTGCTCTTCCAGGAGCTGCCCCATTCCCCAGCTGTCTCTGGATGTGTTACATGCTCAAAGTGGGTATTTTAAAGCAGTTCTGCAGTTTGGTTTGTGCATCTCCCCACCCTGGTGGCACCTTCAGCAATCCAGAGCTGTGTATTGCTCTTTGGGGAAGGCTCAGATTCTGAGCTTATGCTACAGGGAAGATAATTTAACTGTAAATTCACAGCCCAGCTCCCCTCCCTCCCTCAGGGAGATTCCCACCGTGTCCCTGCAATGCCTTTGGCTGACAACCACCAGAAAAATTGCAAATCAGAGGTGTGAGCTGTGGACTTCTGAAAGCCCTCACTCCCATAAAATGACAGAAAAAGAGGAGTTTGTGTTAGTGCAAGAAGAAAAAGCAAACATCGTGGTGTTATCAATCATTTAATCCAGCTACAATCCGAGCAAAAAAAAAGGTATTTTCTTTTACTGAGTTTATAAAAATGGAGGCTTTAATAAACCTGCTAATGGTTTTGTGCTCTCCTATTGCTGCCCAGCACAGCGTGGGGAAGTTTGGGTATGACAGACAAGACTTTGATGCATTTCTGACCCTGAACAAGTGCATGGTTTAAACAAAACACTGCAAGAAGCCAGGGAATATTCCTGTGTCCAGTTGTTTATCTCTTCTGCCCAAGAGCCTTCTGCCTCAGCTGAGCTCCAGGAAGTGCTCGCACTCAGCTGAGCACATCAGTTAATGAGAGAACTAAGAACTTCCTCAGGCTTAAGGATGGATAAACAAATGGTTTTACACACACACATTGAAGGATTCCGTTTCCAAAAACATTTCTGAGAGCTGAACATTTTAAATTCTCAAGGTTATCATATTTTTGAATAAATATTCAGCTATATTGTAGGTAAATAACAGGAAAAACCACAGGAAGTGAACATAAAGAGCAGCAAATTGCACAATAGTTTGTGTTAGTGGCTTTTATATACAGCAAATAGTTACCAATCCCATGCTAAAAGGATTTAAATTTTAATGTAAAACAATTTACATATTTTTAAATTTATACAGACCAAATAAACATTTGCAATTATAGCGAATATTTTTATTGGCGTATCAAAGTTTACTGGTGATTTTATTTCCAGTAACATCAGAACTGCTCTTATGGCCATTGCTGCAACTAAACAGATGTGAATGTACTCCCAGAAAAAGGGTCATATATTCAAAGAATATTTATGGGTCTTAGACTGGAAATTCCCAAACAGTTTTGGCCACAGACCTCCAGCAACATCCCAAGATGGCCCTCCTTTAAAATTTTACCTAAACACAGTAATCCCCACAAAACCATCACCAAAGGCTGCACTGGAGGATGCCAAGCACAGTTTGGGAAGCACTGACTGCAGCACCCGAACCCTGCTGCTGGGGAATTAAACACCTGGCACCCCAGCACGGCTGAAAACGTCACCCAGGGACCACAGGCCACATCAGTGAGCTCTCCCCGGCGTGTGCAGCCAGCTGGAGGCAACACCTGTGCCAGCTTCAAAGCACCAGAGCCTGTTTGTGTTCCGTGGTTCCAGCCAGAGACAGCACAGCCCCGGCCGAGGTGGGATTTCACCTCCCCGAGTGCCTTCACACGTACGGGCAAAGCTTTCCGTTTATTACGGTCAGAAATAATGAATCGACAAGTGAAAATGTAAAAAGCCAAATATTTTTTAAACTGTATAACAGTAAGCGAGTACTTGTGAGGAACACCTGCAGCTCGAGCACGGAGCCATCAGTGCTTGTGCACGCAGAGGGAGCTGAGAATGGTTTCTGCAACAAGCCAGAGCCAGCTCCAGAGCCTGTTCAGCTGCTGCCCCTGCTGTCCAACCCCACTGCCTCAACACTCACCAGCCTCTAAAGACACAACAGCTTTGGGGAACCAAAATTGGTGTGAAGCAAGAGTGTTTCTTCAGTTAGCCCGTGCCCAGCTGGCTCCCCAAGCCCACGGACGGGTTCCCCTCTCCTCCCTGCTCTGAGCCCCCTCCGCTGGGGTTCTGCTCTTTCCTTCCTGCCTCAGGATGGGTTTGCTCCACACGTTTCTGTGGAATTCAAGAGGTCGAGGAGGCCCTTCCAGGTGCAGCCCCCCATGGGCAGCCCCAGCTGGGGCTTCTGGTGCTGTTGTCTCCACCTCCAGACCCTCAGCAGATTTTTCTTTCCCAGTTTCCTGGAGAAAAGTGTTTTTCCACCGTGTGGGCTCCGTCTTGGAAAGCCATTAAGGGCAGAGGATGGTTTAATCAGAGATGTCTCTCTCAGCCACGCTGACACAATTAGTTAAATTAATGTGACTAAATGCCTTTTCCCCTCGAGGCAATGTTAACATGGCACAAACCATTTCTGCCACTGCCAGCTACCATTTTTTCATTTTCTTCCAGTATCTCTCACCTCCTTCAGAGCTACCCAGCTGACACAGTATAATTTAGTTCCTCACACGTAGCAAGGATCAGCTCCCCAGGCTGATTTAGTCACAATATTGTGCTCACATGCCACAATTTGACGTGCACACACTGTCATGTCTGTAAAGCTCCTTTTGCTGAAGGCACGGTACAAACACAGAGGAATTATGAGCTGGAGCACAGGAAACCAACCTCAAAATGCTTCACCTCTCTGTAATTATTGTCCTCGTTTCTTATTCTTACACTCTTACCACCAGATTCAGTTTAGGTGACAGGGTTAGCATCCACTGGAGGTAAGTGCAAGCTTTTTAAAAAAAGCCAAACCACAAACCCGCAGGATTTTTTCCTGTAACTACATCTTACGGTTTTATACTTGAAGAGCTAAAAATAATAATAATAATTAAAAAAACCCCAAACAGCTCTTTTAACGACTTCAACAAGTAACATGCACCTTTCAGAAACCACAGAGATGTGAGCTTCTCATGTCACAGAGGCTTTCAGATGCACCAGGCACGAGCAGCTTGATTTCAGCACAGAGTTTGATGCGCCTGGCTTCAAAAAAAGAAGAACTGTGTCTTATCCCGTGCTCCCACGTCCACCAGGAGCTTTCTGTGTGTTCACCTTCAGAGGAGCAGGGAGTGGAAATGCTCGAGGTGATCCCAAGCTGTCTTTGGTAACCCTGAGACAGCTCGGGCGTCCTCTCCACGCAGCCATCGCGGTTAAAAATAGAAACAGCGGAACAACTTTCAACAAAACTTGCAACACAGGAAGTGAATGAAATTCCACTTAACTATTGCTGGCTCGACAGAAGGCACCTTCCAGAGCTGCAGCTCTGTAGCATTTACAGGATTTCCTCAGCACAACTAAAAGAATAGGCTAATATTAAATATTTGCTTGTTCTATAGAATTTTTCACACGCAGCTCGTTCTTTTTCGGTGCTTTAGGTATTACAGGACAGTTTCCTTACACTCTGCTGAACCCTGGCACTTTTCAGCTCACATAAATATATTTAAACACCTCGAGTTCTGTGAGCAGAACCTGCCCGTCACTTCAAAGTGTCACACAAAATACCCTGCAGGCCACAAACCACCCAAAAACTTTATATACTCCTATCAGTACGCAAAGAGCTGTGACTGATGTGAAGCAGAAAGGACATCAGGCCACTGTGCTGACCACAAGGACCAAACCTACTGACCTTTAAAGGATCTGAACTTATTATTTCAGGCACAAATGCTGGTTACATTTTTTTTTCCACTGTTAAGAAGCTAAAAATCTAATTTTAAATTTTAAATTTTAGAGAAAACGCTTGAAAGAGAAGAATACATTTGATATGATTAATGGTCTTTAAAGAGCTCAACATATACTCAGAGGACTGACAAGGTAAAGGATAAAACTCTCACTTAGGTAATAGATTAATTAATTTTACCAGATTCAAGGGGATTACACAGCAAACTCACTGCTCAGGACACTTCTGATTATACCTAATTTTGGGCTCTCTGCACTGGAATCCAAATTCATATTTCAGGGGCTACTTGCAACAGTTAAAGAGAAAAACAGAGCACAAAAGCCACGTTTCCAAACGAAGGAAGACTCCGTATTTCATGATTAATCTTCAGCCACCTCAAAACTGTCTTGGATACCAAGTGGGAATGACAAGGAGCCGGGGCAGGTTCAGAGGAGATATTAAGAAGTTCTTTATTCCAAGGCTGCCCCTGGATCCTCGGGAGTGCCCAAGGCCAGGCTGGAGCATCCCAGGACAGTGGAAGGTGTCCCTGCCCATGGCAGGGGGTGGGATGGGATAAAATCCAACCCCAGAAACGCCAAAGGTGGCATCCCAGCCCTGACCACCCCAGCCAAGCACCCAAGAGACAGGGCACGGCTGCCAAGTAGCAGCAGCAGCAGCACATTTCTGCCAGCATGGAGAAATCCATCACATTTCCAATGATAATTACTACAAACGAACCAACGTGCTTGTAATTCCACCCACAACAGCAAGTCCACAGGCTCCCATAAAACTCCACTATTTTACAGGCTCTGAGAGGAAAGAAGAATAAAAATCTTCCTCCTTTACTATGCAATCATCTGCAATCTTACATTTGTCCACAAACTGATTTTCAAGACAGTGGTCCAATTTTAGACAGAAAGGAAACTATAATGAATGCAAGCTTAAGCCAATTATGCTAAGCGTTACTTAAGTTCCAAAACTATCACCTAAACTGCAATTTAAAACCAAATTAAAAAGAAATAATTCACATTCCTCCCCTCCAACAACATTTACATGATAATGAATTTCTTCTTGGGTAATAAGCAGTTAGTTAGTGTTCATATGCTGGAGCCTGGCAAGGAAACCTTTCTTGTGGGCAGCTTTGGAGCCTGTTCTTTTCTTTAAGATGTTCTAATTTAAATGCAGATGTAGACTTCACACTAGTGGGTTTTGTTAAAAAAAAAAAAAAAAGAAAAAAAGTGCTGCTGTATTAGAAGGAAGTGACAGAAAGAGGACTCACACGCACCATTCGAGCCCCACATTTTGCACTATCTCGCCTGCACTGGGCAGGAATGTGTGTGAGAGGTCTCAAAGATGAGATTGGAGCACCAACCCCCCCTCTCCCCAGAGGGTTTTCTGCTTCAGGGTTCAGCACAAGTGTTTTCCAACTTTTTCCCCTTTAAATTCCAACTTTTCTTTTTTCTCCAAGTCATTCTTCATGCATTTCCTTCCCCTTTAGAGATATGCATGGTCATTTCCAGGAGACATTCAACACTGGTAGCTTTTTCCTGTGTAAATTAGTGAGTCTTAACATTGGAGCTGGAGAAGAATATGAAATCCTGCTGAGCCAGCAGCCCCTAAGCTGCTGTCAGAAGAACAATTAAACATGGACCAGCTTCCCAAAGCTTTTTTTCACCCCCATGCTCTATGGAAAAAGTTTATTACATTCCCTGCCTAACCCCATTTTCTCTAAAGATATGTTTATTTTGTTAACTGGGTTTGTTAACAGTTTGTTTCCCACAGCTGAACTAGAAAAATAACTTGTGCTGTTCCTTAAACATCCACTCCACATCCTGAGTAATCATTTCTCCTCACTCACCCTGCAGCTTCCATAGCTGCCTTCTAATGTGGAAACATTTGCAGTGCTCTGATTTTATTTAGAAAATAACCTCTCCGAATCTTCCCTTGTAACAGACTGGTTTAACACAATTAGTAAATTTGACTCTTTGGAGAAAAATGGACTCTTCAGCCTAATTAATCCTTTGCAAAGGAACACACAATTCCTTTACCTGTCTCCTGATCAACAAGCTATTTTTCACTCCTGCCATGTCAAGTGTGATCTATTTAAACAACTGCAAAACCACTGCTGCAATAAGTAATGGATGTAGTGTGGAAGGCTGACAAATTGCAGCTCCTCTGTGCAAGCAAGAGGGCTGAGAAGTAAAAGCTTTCTGCAATGGAAACAGAAAAAAAAAAATAGTCCAGCAAAACCACCAAGCCTCTAAATGAAACTGAAATCAAGAGCTGAGGCAGGTTCAGCATGTTCAGAGCAAGAATGGCAATGTCAAGCAATGGAACCATCACATTGCAGGGAAAAAATAAGTTTATTTAATCTTTTTTTGTTGCTATCACTGGTTAAAAAGGAAACTCAAGAAGTTCACAATAGAGAAGTCACATATTTACCCCGGATCTATAAAGAAAAGGAAGCAGCAGCTCTGTCCTCAGCCTCAAAAACTCCTGCTCATTACCTCACACAACCAAGCAATTATTGCATGATTTGCCTTTACCGTAGTGCAAGCACACACCAAAATACCCCAAATTATTAACTCTAGAAACCCTACTTCATTCCAAGCCTGCAGATGTTACTTTTAGCTATCAAAACTCAGAGGAACACCACAGTATCTCCACTAAAAACCCACAGCCACTCACAAGTCACCAGGCTGCACCTGATCTACTCCCCGAAATTCAGTTTTAAACAGTAACCAGAAGTCCCTGCTCGTACCTATCAGTCAGGAAGTGCACACAGAGCTTTAAAAGCACCCTCAGCAGCATGAATTTTTAAACAGACATGGAAGTGAGCTGAAGCAGAATTTAAACAGCATCTTGAAAGCTTTCCTAATAAAACAAGTGAGCTCTCCTCAGAAAATCGCAGCGTGAGTTTAGGCAGGAGAGGAGCAAGCAGGGTTAATTTATATATTTATAGTCTGAAGCACTGTACACCAAAATCACAGAGCTACAGAGGCCTCCCAAATGTCTGAGAGGAAGAACCCGGAGAGCAAGTTGGAAATAATAAGAATAGAAGGGTGATGCTCAAGTGATCAGGGCAGCTCTGATCCTGCTTCAGTCATTTTTCGTGACTGGTCTGTAGGAGCAAACACCTGCACAGCTGGCACACTGCTCATGTAAATGTCAAAATAGTGCATTTTGCTCTACACCAGGAGCCATTGGGGGGAGAAAATAAGGTCATACACAACAGGAAGCAAAATGAATGCGAAGCCTGGAAGAGAGGAGAAAAAAGCTTCCAGAACGACAGGGGGAAAAGTCAGAAAAAAATTCAAAACAACACATTTATTAAACTTTTAAAGTCCTGTTCTCAAAACACTGCAGGCTAATGGCCACAAACCTGCATGAGATCAAGGGCAAACTAGATTTTATATATATATACACTGCCATGAGTACATTCCCAGTGAATATCAGATTCAGGTTCTATTTGTTTGCTTTACAGACTGCTGACCATCTTCCAGAAAGCTTCTCCCACAGTTGGAGTATTTGAATTTATTAATTCTCACTAAAAAAAAAATTAGTATTTTTCTTTAACTCGTAGCAAGTGAGAAAATTTCAGTTTCTTCACCTTAGATTAGTATATGTATTTTCTATTTATAGCAAAAATTCATTTAATTTAATTAACAAATAGCACCAAAGTGATTGGGTTCCAAGAGCTCACATAACCACAGAACCTGGCACTGGCAGTGCAGCATTTAACAGAATCCCCCAAAACCAAAAGCCCCATTTTTGTGTAGGTACCTCTGGAAGTGGTACACAAACCACACGCACTGACTGCTCCAACCTTGTCCTTTTTTAGTACAAATTAAAGAATCGAGGCAGTTCCCAAGCTCAGCACCAGCACCAGGAAGAGGCTCTGTGGTGTTACCCCTGTAGGACCAAACAGGCCCTGCTGCTTCCTGGGCTGCTGCAAAAGCAGAGGAAGATGCCATCAGCGTGGCCAGGATGTGATGCTGTTTTAATGCTTGTGTTTAACTCAAGTCTCACCACAGTTCCTTCCCTGCTAAGCTGTTTATTCATAAATGGGACAATTAGCAATTCCCCAAGGGCTCCCGTGCCTGCTGTGAGAACACCAGCCTCTGCTGCAGCCCTGACATTCACATCTATCAATCTGGATTTCCCCTGCTCCCTCCAGTCAATTAGTTGGATTACAAATCAAATTAACTCTCTGGAATTATTTCTCTTTGCTTCTCTCTGAAAAACCAAGGCACTGGAGGTGGGATTTTGGATTCATGACTGACACAGCCATCATTTACTCATGAGATACTCCAGATTTATGACAGATCCCAATACACACACAGTTAACAACACTCTGAAAAGGAACTTCCATTTCTTAATTCATTCTTCAACACAGCCAGCAGCAATCAAAGCAGCACCAACAATGCCTTCTGGAGCCACTGCCACTCCTTTGGTTAGAGCTCAATATTATGGAATATGCTACCCAGAGTTCAATATTAAACCAGAAACACGTGCCAGCACTTTTCCCCCTCCAGTAATTCCAAGTTGTTGCCAGGGCGTTAACCACATTCTCCCCAGGGCACTCATGTTCAGCCACTGGGTGGTTTTCACTTTTTTTTCTCCACTTTTTTTTTTTCAATTCAACATCTACTTCAAAAACCTGAAATGAGTTTAGTGTTACAAATGTATGCCTTGTATATCTCTGCCTGTCAGACCTTACACAAATGTGTAAGATTCATCTTTCCCAGAGCTTTACTCTACTCTTAAATCACCTTGTCTTCCCTTTTCTTAGAGCTGGATGAGGAAACGCCTTCTCAAGTACATTAAATTCATGCTATTTTGTTCAAGAGAGCCTTATATTCAAGCAAGTGCAGTTTCTACCTCCACCTATCCTTTTTTAAAGTGCTGTTCACCTTGAAGATGTCCCTTGACCTCAGCTAGGCCTTCGTACAAAACAAAAGACGAGCTGACAACTGATCTACTTTAAATACAACGCTTCCGACGCATTTAATTCCTACAACAAACATTTGAAACCACTCCTCTCCATTACCTAGGCTGGGAGTTCTCCTCATACATCCGTTCCTTCCCTTCCTTGAAGAGGCTGATGGTCTGCTTGGTTTTTTTCATCAGGTTCTCCATGAAGACCCGGAAATACTCGTTCTCGCCCAGGGTTTCCATCTTGCCCTCGTAGCGGGACAGGATGGTGCGCAGGTGCTGGTAGGTGTCAGGCAGCAGGTCCAGGATGTAGGGAGGGCTGTTCTTCAGGGCCAGTTTGGGGTTCTGACACAGACGCACCACCTGTGGGTAACGGAGAGAACACCTTTGGGAAAACTCCAGGAGAGGAGCACCATCAGGGGTTAAACACAACTCACTGTCGCAAACCCAGCGCTCTGAAACGTTCACTCCAACAAACGCCATTTGTTGGTCAAGTCCAGATGGAATCACAGAATCCCTGAGGCTGGAAAAGACCACTGAGATCGAGTCCAACCTGTGACTGATCCCCAGCCCAAAGCACTGAGTGCCACGTCCAGTCCTTCCTTGGACACCTCCACCACCTCCCTGGGCAGCCCCTTCCAAAGCCTGACCACCCTTTCCATGGAGAAATTCCTCCTGATGTCCAGCCTGAACCTCCCCTGGTGCTGCTTGAGGTCATTTCCTCTTGTCCTGTCACTGCTTGCCTGGGAGCAGAGCCCAACCCCAGCTTGCTGTAACTTTCTTTCAGGGAGTTGTAGAGTGATAAGGTCTCCCCTGAGCCTCCTTTTCTCCAGGCTATTTGCTCCAGATAGTGAGCCCAGCCACCATAAAAGAATGCAATTTCTGGGCTGAAGTGCATGTGGACTGATGAAACTCATGGTAATAAATTTATGTGACAGGGGAGGGGAAAGGAAGCCACTTCACCATCTGCCATAGCCAAAATTTTCCATTATCTAAACTGAGAGAATGAAAGGGAGAGTTGATGGCAAAGCAGCAATTTCAAAAACTAAGTAGTGAACTTTCAGGTACAGAAAGGGCTGGAATTCGAGTTGTGATGTCAGTTTTGGATCAGGTTTACAAGGTAAGAACCAGCAGTCTAACACTTCCATATTCTGTGATTTCCAGCGAACTTGAGTACAAAATGTAGCTACACTTTCTAAAGTTCTTCCCTATCATGAATATTATCAGGCTGCTTAACACCCAGCACATGAATGGGGTCTAAACTCATGACACTGCCAGATATGAGGGAATTACAGACATCAAACAGTGCAGAGTGCAAAGCTTAAGTAAAGTGGATAAGAAAAAGCAAAAGGACAACTTAACATCCTTTTGCAGTACCTCATTTCCACAAAACCTTGTGAAACCTTCAAGAGGAATTGAGCAGTTCCCTACAGCACACACTTAAATACCTACTTCCCCTAAACATGGAGGGTAAACAGAGTCATTTCTTCTGAAACAGTGTCAGCATTTAACGTTGCCATTTAGGGTATGTACAAAAAGCAACCTTGTGAAGTGACACCTCCAATTTTATCTGACTTACAGCAGTGCCTGTACCAAGGGCTGACTGAGAAAGGTTTGATTTTGGCCAAGAGAAAGGCACACAGTGTATCAAAACTCAAACCAGAAAAATCAGACTGCCAGTAAAAAAAAAACAAAAAACCACACCTAAAAAAGCCTCTGCAAGAACACATGGGAAAAATAAACTACCGAAATTTTCCCTCCATTTTGAGGAGGCTGCCAAGGTCTTAAGATAAAGAGATGCATGGCCAGGCAGCTGATTTAGTGAATTGATGCTGATGCCTCCACTGCTGCTTCCTTGGAGCCTGTGAACATTGTACAATGAACCATATCAACAAATTGAGTCAACACATTTGCCCCCTGAAAAAAGAAAATAGTTTCACTATGACCATGAATAGGTTCTAAATATGCTCCTTGGACCCAGCTGAGCTGTGCTCGGGGCAGCAAAACCTTTCCTTCAGCAGAAATTGTTTATTGTACAGTGGGTTTAAAACTTTAACAAACACAGTCAGCTCTGAGGAGGAAGCCACATTAAGCAAGCAGAGTCTGCACTTCCCTCAGCCAGCTGGAAATAGAGAACAATTTGGCTGCTACCTTTTGAAAATACCCAGCGATGGGAGCAGCAGACCTGCTGCATTTCAGATTTGATATCAATTGATATCAACAATTTCCCCACAGCAGCAGAGTTCTGTGAACTGCTCATTCTCAGAACCCCTGTAAAACTCCTCCCAAGAAGTGACTCGGAGATGCCTCAAACAGTTAACAGAAAGGTCAAAGCTGCTGGTATTTTATTATCAAATCAGCTTGCTTTATTTACCAAGCAGACCAAAATTAGCTAAGATAAGCAGTTAAACAACGCTGCATAATTAGGAACTGCTGCCTCCTGAGCAAACTCGGTGGTTTTGTAACACAGCAGCAACAAACAAAAGCAGGGGCATTTTCCTTGCTTCTCTACGTGTGCACTTGCAGCATCATGACAACATCCAAAGGAATGTTCCCAGCCCTGGGAACAGCTGCCCCTCAGCAGCCTTCCACAGGGACCAGCAACGTGGAAGGAAATCGAGCAAAAAGCCATAAAATATTTTTTGTTGAGGTGTGATGGCAACCAGCAGAAGCAATCCATGGTTTTAAGTTATCATCCAAAAGTTTGTATGGATTATAATGTGTTCTCTGAGGAACAAACCTTTTAGGGAGACATTTTTGGGGTTTTACACACACCAACAAAGCTTAGCATGAAGAGAGGTGGGCCTGTGAAGAACCTGAAAATTTACTTCACCCATTTCCATTTTCCAAGCACAAGAGGAGAAAATACCCAAAAACCAGTTTCCCCAACTCAGTTTTGAGAAATTAATCTGTTATCTACTTATCCTAGGAAAAATAATCTCATCTAGATCTTTGAGGCCTGGAATTGAACCTTTCCCCTCAACAATCTGCACCTTGCCTTGATTTATTCTAGATTTAAGAGTCCTAGGCCTGACAAGTATCCAGGGGCTACCCCCAGGTAAGATTTTCCCTTCTACGCCAGTTCTGAAAACTCGTTTTTTAAACAGCCAACTGTACTGAGATCACACCTCATTCCAGCTCAAGCCAACAGCAAAACAAAAGCTACTCAAACATCTCTTATCTCTTGCTGGATTTGTATTTGGCCTTTCTTCTACTCACAATGGAGGTGACCTGCAGTGGCACTTCTCTGTATCAGTTCTAGAAACTGAATGGTATCAGGAAATCCTTTAGAGAAGCTTTATCTCAAAGCTCCTCTTCCTCCTCCAAGCCTTCCCACGTTTCTCCTGCCATTCCTCTGCTCCATCCCAAGCAGCTCATGACTAACCCACCTATTCCTCAAATACCACCCACAGCAGGGAACTCCAGGGGGCTGCATTTCATCTCTGTTCTGCAGAGAAATGCATAAATACCACCTCGTCCAGCTGAAGGGGAACATCCACAGGGATGGAAAGGGCATTTTATGTCCATGCTCTGTGTGAGTGACCACGTGCAGCTGTGGGAGGAACGGCACTGACAAAAAATTAAGGCTTCAAATGAAAGAATCTGAAAGACATAAATATGTCAGGCAGCTTATGGAGAGCATTACAGGGAAAATATTTGGACAAGAATCAACTTGCATAGGAAATTCATCAGTCACATCCGAAAGTAGAGATGCACGAAAGCTTTGACAACACCAGCTAATTATGCAGACTAACAAATGAGGTCGTGAGTGCAGTGTACCCACACAGACACAGCATGCAGCTCTGAGAGGCAAAAACATCATCTATTAAACATGCTCACAAGCAGGTTTTTTATCTGCACCTGGAATTTCACATTCTTGGCCCAGAAATCTAACCCATTTTCAACACCTTCCATTCATTTGGCTCTTCTCACCAGGAGCTTCAGTGGCAAATTTGCTACAGCACTAACAAGATTTTAATTCAGATGTGTTCTCCTGAGTGTGCAGAAGTACAGCTGAAATCTAACTGCAACCTGAAAGGCTTTTCAGAGCCAGATCTTTCCTTTTGTCCAAATCAGACTGAGCAAGACTTTAAGTCTGAGAGCTGCCTATGAGTAAACCTGAAGTCAGAAGAGGTTGATGTAACCTGTAACAAACACAGCAGCAGCCTTGGTTTTTTTGCCAGTGGAGAGAGCACACATCCAACCTGCTCTAAAGACCTCAAGCTGTGAAATTTCCCCCCAAAAAACATCCCACTGCATTTCAAAATGCCACGGTAATCACATTTTTTTTCTTCCAGGTCAGTCTTTTCCTCTGAACAGAGCAGGTTAGGAGGTCAAACACAGGTTGCCATCCATATCTACATATTCTGTACATGAAGATGTGCATTCTTACAGGTTACACTTATTTAGGCTCCTGTTTCCATGGCCAAACTGCCTTTCCTACATTAGCACTTGTGCTTGGCCCTCAGTGTCTGTAACAGAGCCAATGGCACTTCTCAAAAGGCTTTTTTTCTTTGCCCCAGTCTCGCTGTAGGTGATCAAAGCTCATCACAGGCACAGCAAGGCACAACTATAAACCCTGGCTTTTGTTGAGCCAGCCAACACAGAGTGATTTCTTGGCAGGAATATAATTTAATACGCCTTTAAAGAAGTCATTTGCTCTGCCTGCTTTTAGCACTTACTGCAGGAGGTTCAGACACTGCATGGATAAACATTGCAGGGGAAAGAGAAGGCAAAGTGGGAATGCTTAAGCCTAAGGGGCAATTGGAAGAGGGATGCCCAAAATCCCTGCCTGCTCTGCTCCCAGAGGGGAAGAAGGCGGCCAGGTGACAGTCCCCAAGGCCTGGGGGCAATTTGGGTGATGCTCTTACTCTGCACTACTTTTAGGGCCCTGAACCCAGTGTCATAAAATGCACATCTCAGACTGCAGTGGGTCAAGCCTACCTGAACAGTAATTATCAATGAAAATCCCACAAAAATGTTAGATCTTGATTTTGTGCCCATTTCTGTGTGCCTGCACTCACTCCCTTGATCATTCCCTGACAACTCCCCAGGATTTCTGAAAACACTGGATTGACCAGCACACCTAGCCAGGCCAGTAAATCAAATATCCCATCACACCAGCAGGCCAAAAGGTCTGGTGTCCTGCCCCCGGCAAGAGCCATTTCCTGGCATTTTAAAAGGAGGAGGAGGAGGGGAGAGTCTTAATGACCCCAGAGAGCCGTGCCCCTCCTAAAGGTGTGGGACTGGAAGAAGGCCTTTCCAACTCCCACGCCACAAGTTTTTCTTGTTTAACATCAGTTAATACTTTATCTTTCTGTAACTACGTGTACTTATTGCAGAAGGGTTTATTCAGGCTTTCACAGTTTTTCCTCAGCTCTCAGTCTTAAAGAGAATATTTTGTCCTGAGAGCAGCAGCACATTCCTGTTCATTCCCAAAGGAATAACCTGACCTGCCACAAAGCTTCACTATCCAGTATCCACTCACCAGGCTGTATCACAGGCCAAGGCACACCTTCCAAGGAGCAAATCCTAGATTTCTCCCTTGTCCTGCTGCTGTCACCACCTGTGGCTCCCCACCAGCCCCTACCCATCCCCAGCACCTACAGGATTATCATTATCTATGCATGTACCTGATACACAGATATCACAGAATATCCTGGCTCGGAAGGGACCCACAAGGATCATCCAGTCCAACTCCTGGCCTTGCTCAGGACACCTCAACAATCCCACCCAGTGCCTGAGAGTGTTGTCCAAACGCTGAGCTCTGGCAGTCTCAGGGCTGTGACCATTGCCCTGGGGAAGTATCCCAGATCCTCTTAGGCAGGTCTGCATCCTCCAGCCCAAATTGTCCTCTCTTCCTCCAACTTGTTCCTTGCAGAGCTGCTGATCTCTCTTCATACTTTCCCATCTTGGCATCCCATTCCCATCCTGCCTCTGGCCTCTCCTCCATCGCTCACCTCTCCGCCAGCTTCCACATGGAATCATGGAATGGTTGGAGTTCGAAGAGACCTCAAAACCCGTCTTGTTCCAGCCCCTAGCAGATACACCTTCCCTATCCCAGATTGCTCCAAGCCCTATCCAACCTGGCCTTGGACACTTCCAGGGATGGGGCAGCCACAGCTTCTCTGGGCAACCTGTGCCAGGGCCTCCCCACCCTCCCAGGGAAAAGTTTCTCCCCAATATCCCATCTAACCCTGCCTTCCATCAGTGTGAAGCCATTCCCCCTTGTCCTGTCACTCCATGCTCACGATATCCTTTCCCCAAAGCGCTGCACCCCATTCTGTGCCCACACACCTCTCAGCCCCCCAAATATCTCCCTCTGAGGCACAGACCACTCTCTCCCAGCCAACCCCACGGCTCCAGGCTCATCCCAGATCCCCTCTGATCCCAGAGTCCCAAAGCCCCCAGCCCAGCCCTATCCCACAGCCACCCCACCCCACCCCGCGCCACCTCAGCCCCCCGTGGCCGCTTCCATCCCACCGCCCTCCCCACCTTATCCATGAGCTTCCAGCACTTCTCCACCATCTTCTTGTCCACGGCGCCGGGCTGGTGCGGCCCGAGGTGGTGGTGGTGCGGCTGGAACGCGTCCTTCATCAGCCCGATGAGCCCGCCGGGGCCCTTCTTCAGCGGCGCCGACATGGGGGCGCCCACACCCGGCC
>VYXC01003688.1:204775-223531 GCA_013397175.1 Platysteira castanea | reverse complement strand
CGCCATGGGAACGCGGGGGCCGCGCTCGCCCCGCCGCCCCCCGGAGGGACCCGCGGCCTTTCGCGGCCCTTCCCGTGCCCCGCGCCGAGCTTGCGAAACAGGATCGCTTCCCCTTTCCTGACGACGCCTTCCCTTTTCTAAGAACGGCCCGGGCGCGGGGAAGCGGCGCTGCCACCCCCCTCTCCCGGGGAGGGATGTGCCCGCGGCGGGAGCAGCACCGGCATCCCCATGGCAAGGAGAGCATGGGAACAGGAGAGCGTGGCAGTGCTCCTGGCAGGTACCTGAGGCCTCTCCCCGCAAGGGTAGGGGGAGACAGAGCCCACCGGGGCTGAGGCCCTGTTCCCGACCTCCCGGCTCCAACGGGAGAAGGAGCAGGACCAGGGCAGCGAGAGCAACAGGGAGAGAAAGGGGGACCAGGGAGTGAAAAGAGGACCCGGGAGAGAAAAGGGACCAAGGAGAGAAAAGGGACTAGGGGCAGAAAAGAGAACCAGGGGCTCAAAAGGAGACAAGGGAGAGAAGAGGGAACCAGGGAGTGAAAAGGGACCAAAGAGAGAAAAGGCGACCAGGGAATCTAAAGGGAACCAAGGAGAGAGTTTGTCAGAGCTGACAACACCAAACTTTCAAAAAATTACAACGTGGGCTCAAAAGTCAGTTGAGTTCTGTTTCTTTGCTGCCTTCAGATCCTCTTTTCATCTCCTCTGCGAGGCAGGAGGACACATCCTTTTGCAAAAACCAGCTGTGGCTGGTACCACACGGCATCGGCCTCACCACAGGGACTGCGACGGGAAACCAGGCAGAGGAAAACTGCGGGTGCTGCAGTTTGGCCACATCACTTTGGGGAACACGAACACCCCAAACTCGGGCCTGGCTGGACAGCACAGCCTCAACCTCTGGATGCAGCCTCCTCGAGGGAGCTTTGCTTCCTCTCTGGCACCCGCTTGCTGAGGAGCCAGATGGACAGGCCAGCAGGAAGCAGCACTAAACACAACAAGGCAGCCCGGCATGGATTGGTTATAAAACTCTGCCTTCGTTTTATTGCCTTTGGTAAAGCTTGGTAAATATTTCTGGGACAGGCAACTCCTTGTCTGGCTTTAATTACCTGGGCAAATTTTCCTAAGGATTATATTGACCTCAAATATGTCAACGTTTATTGAGGCCGTGTTCCTGAGGCTTTTCCCATTAGGTGCTAATGGATTCTGGCTAATAGTCAAGCCGGATTGACCACCAGCGGGTGCCCTGGCCAGCTCCACGCCACCACAAGTACCTGGGGAGAGAACCGGGGAGGGCAACACTGGCTTTGTGAGAGCCAAGTACAAAAATCACCATGGCTCTGATCCAGAGAGATCAGGGAACACGCTTGAGCAATTGCATTCCTGACTATCTGCTTCCCTGGGCGTGATTCACTCCACGTCGGGGCCGTAGCTACGTGTGAGACTTCAAGCAAAGGTAGATTTTGCTTGGGACTGTTCTGACTGTCTCACCTGGGACTCTTGGGAGGGTTTCACTTGGGACTGTTGGGACAGATGCAGGGACCCCACACCTTGGTGCTGCTGGGGGCTCCCAGCCGAGCTTATCCCACCTCTCCCTTGCCCGTTCAGCCCCAAACCACCCTGCAGCTGCTCCCTCCTGAGCTGTCAGCTCCCCAAGGCTCTGGACAGGAACTCCTTGCACCCCAGATGCCTGCAGTGAGCTCAGAGGAGACCACAGAGGCAGAGACTTCCCTGCCTGCCGGGGCGATGCTCCGTTATCGCGTTTCCGTTCGCGCTCCAGAAGGGGCCGAGGTAAAACCTCAGCCAGAGGTTTGCGGTTCATGGCCACATGCAAAACTCTGCACTCGTTTTCACTCTCCCACGCTTGGCAGAGAGGTGAAACTTCCCCTGTCCCCCTCCCCCAGCATTGTCACAGCCCTGGCAGGGCATGAATGGATGCTCCTGATGCGTCACCTGCAAGGGGAACCCCTCAGGAACGACCCTTGCCGTGGAGCACAAGGGATGCCTACGGGAGTTTGCCCTCAAATCCCTGGAGATCCAGTGCCCAGGGGCTCCCTGGATGGCTCTCAGCCCCTCCCTCCTCAGCAGCGCACCTGGAGAGCTTCCCACATCCACTGCCCAGCTCCAGGCTTGGGAAGAGAGGATGGATCTGGCCCTGGGATGCGCTGCCAAGTCGCAGTGCTGCCCAGAACATCACCCACACACACAGCAGTGTGGATTAGTCCTTTAATCACACCCCAAAAGGGTGGTACAGGAACAGTGTGGTGGTGGGTGGTGGACACTCACTGCCCACAGGTTCAGGGAGAGCATGAGAGGAGAAGCACAGGAGAGATGTCCATGCACGTGCAGATCTGAGCCAACCCTCAAGTCCCCTGGGTCACAGTGCAGAGGGCAGTGCCTCAGCTCTCCTGGGAACCCCCAGAGCCTGGAGCTGGGCGAGGGCTTCAGTGCAACATCCTGAGAAATCCCTGGAGGTAGCTGGGCAGGCAGAGACACAGGTCTGTGGTCAGGTTACAAGGAGCTGCCACTGTGGCTGATACAAGCTCGGAGCCAGCCTCGGTGAGCAGGGACGAGTCCCTGGGAGTGTCATGCTGTGAGCCAGGCATGGAGACACAGGAGCTGCGTGTGCAGGGTCCATGCTGAGCAGTGCTGCGGCCCGAGGGGCTGGACGTGGCCTGGGTGGAGGTGCCGTGTGGGGGAGCCTGTCCCGAGGCTCCTGGGCTGTCAGAACGCCTGGCACAGCTTCCTCTGCTCCTCCTGGCGCTGGCTCTGCAGGGACACAGGTTGGAGGGGTCTTTGTGCCTGGCCCCTGTGGCCAGGGGACCACACAGCCTCCTGCTGGTGGCACCACAGGGGCCAGGGAAATATTAGGATGGGCAGAATAGGAGGGTGGCAGGACTCAGAGCACCGCCAGGCTGTGAGCACTGCCCTGAGCAGTTACCTGTATGATCTCTATACTGTTGGCAGCAGCCATCAGCCAGGACACAGGTCCCCTTGGTGCCACCTCAACATCACAGAGTGCAGGGGAGCCACTGTGGGAGGGCAGGGAGGGCGTGCAGGAGCCCGAGGCAGGGTCACTGTCCTCAAAGAACTGCAGGGGGGACAGCCCGATCTGGAAGAGCAGGAGAGGGATGGACACACAGGCCCTGTGGAGGACACCCATCCCACCACGCAGCCTCACAGCACCCCAGGGCTCCCCAGCCAGGGCAGGACCGTGCCCCCAAAACCTACCGAGTGGTAGAACTCGTCGCCAGCGGGGTCGATGACCAGCAGTGTCACCTGGTCCTCGTGGGCGCGGATCCTGCGCACGGTCTGCTCGTGGTCCAGCCCCTCGATGCTCTCCCCGTTCACCGCCAGCACCCGGTCCCCTTCCTTCATCCCTGCCTGCTCGGCCGGCAGCCCCGCATCCACATCCCACAGGAACTGGCCTGCCACAGCGGGGCACAGGGAGGGGGGAGATGCTCACAGAGGGGAACTGGCTCTGCTGGCCCCCGTGGGCAGGTGGGGACAGGCTCCCAGTGCTGGCGCAGAGCTGGCAGCTCCTCCCAACCCTCAGAATTGCCTTGCTCAGGTACAAACTGCCCACCTCAGCCCCCTCACCTACTCCCCCCGAGCTGCAGTCATCCTCCTTGAGCAGGAACCCGTAGCCAGCAGGACCCTTCACCAGGTGCAGCTCCCGGACCTTGAAGGGGAGCCAGGAGGTGTCTGCCAAGGCGGCCGTGACCCGCAGGCCCCGCAGGCGGTAAAACTCCTCCACGGCGCTGGATGCCACCAGCAGTGTCACCTTGTTGCCGCTCTGCTTAAGCTGGATGGGGAAGCACGGGGCGCTCAGTGACATTCTCAGCCCCATCCCTCACCCCCCACGCCGGGAGCAGGCACCTTTTTGGTGAGCTGTGTGTGGGAGTAGCTCTTCACGCTGTCCCCGTTGAGCTCCAGCAGCCAGGAGCCTGGTGGCACCCCTGCTCTGTCGGCTGGCCCGTCCTGCAGCACCGACAGCTGGAAGGTGCCCTTGGTGCCTGCAGGAGGAGCAGAAGGGGCACTTTGGGGTGAGTGGGGTGCTTCAGCAGGGAGGCTCGTGGTGCCAGCATCCTGCTTTACCTTCCGGACACGACACACTGAAGCCAAAGCCGCTTTTGTCCCTGGTGACGTGGCACAGGCGCGGGCGGATGTCGTCCGGCAGCATCTGGGACAGGTCCCTGCCCAGGGATTTGGCGGCTTCGTAGGAGTCACCATCCAGCACTGCCAGCAGGACCTGGTTCCCGCTGGCCTTGATCTTCTGCACCACCTGGAAGGACCCAGGCTGTGAACCCTGGGCAGGCTCCTCTCCAACGGGATGGGCTCAGAGTCCTGGGGTCAGCAGGGGTCATGCATCCTCTGTGCCCCCAGCTGGGGAGGCCCCAGGCGTTCCCATGGGATGCTCCCAGCTTACCCTGAGGTGGTCCATGTGGTCCACGAAGTGGCCATTGACCTGGAGCAGGCGGTCCCCGTCCTGCAGCCCCCTGCGCTGGGCCACCCCGCCCAGCTCGATCTGCCGGATGACGTGGCCCTGGCAGCCCAGCTCCTCGTGGAGGCAGAAGCCGAAGGTCTCCGTGCTGTCCTTGGTCAGGAGGTAGAAGCGGGGCTCCCCCACGCCCTCGCCGTCTGTGTGGGGGCACAGCCCGTGAGCAGGGCCCTGCAGGGATCCTCACACGAGTTCTCCGCCCCATCCTGGGCTGGGGATGTGCTCACCCCTCCTGTGTTCACCTCCCACAGGGCCCCGGTGTGAGAGAGCTCAGGAGCCCAGCAGTGCCCAGGTGCCACAAGCCCGTGCAGACACAAGGACACCCTGGGAGATGAGGGCGTGTATTTACCCGTGTCCTCAGTCAGGGTCAAGGCAGGGTTGTCGATCCCAACTTTGGGGTTAAATTCAAATTTTCTGAAATGATAAAGGGCAGGAGAGGCCACGTTAGTGCAGGACTGCCTCGCCCCTGCCTCCCCCAGCCTTGGGGAGCCTGTTCCTCCCAGAAAGGGCCAGCTGGGGCCTGTGCCTCTTTTTCCTTGGGAAAAGCCAGAGGGCATCTCCCTCTTGGACCATTGCCCACATCTCTCCTGAGCCCCAGGAAGCCCCTGGCCGAGGGGAGATCAGCACTTACATGATGGACATCTTGTCTCCCTCGAGCCCTGCAGAGGGAGAGGAGAGGTCAGCACAGGAGGTGGTGGGCTGGGAGCAGACCCCACGCCCTCGAGCACTCGGGGCTCATCCACATCCAGGCTGGGCCTGCCATGCCAGGTGAGGGGGTTTGCCAAGCCCACACAGCCCCCGAGCCCCTCTGTCTCTCAGCACAGGTTGTTCCTTGGCCCTGTCACCACTGTCCTCCTGCGTTCCCAGCAGCAGCAGCAAGGTGCTCCTCAGGTCCCATGGGCACTCACTGCCCAGCCCAGCGAGGGAAAACCAGGGCCAGGCAGCTGGAGCTCAGTCCTGGGGGTTTACAGGGCTCTTCAGTGAGAGGCGAGAAGGTTCACCAGGACCCCAGAGAGCTGCTGGAGCCAGGAGATGGAGACTGAGACCTTCCCCGGCACACAGGTCCCCACAAAACCCCTCCCCACCTCTTGGGGCACAAGGAGCCCCAAATCCAGGGAGAGGGGATTCCTCCCCAGCACCCCCACAAGGAGACATTTTCCTGCATGCCTCTGGCTCCTTTCCAGGGGCTGCCTGGGCTCTGACATTGCCTTGCTCCATCTGGCAGCAGGGCCTGCGTGTGTGGGGAAGGGTCTCCAGAGGATTCCCCAGCACGTACCTTTTGTTTGCTTCATGGCTGCAGGGATTGCGGGAGGGAGCAAGGTACAGGGTGAAGTGGCAGGGAAGTGTCCCCGCCTCTTCCAAGACGCCCCAGGTTTAATGGTTAAACAGCCCCGACTCTCCCCTGCCCTCCCAGCCCCAGGGCACTGCCAGTCGGAGCTGGGAGCAGGGACCAGCACCCCGGGACACCCAGCGTGGGGACAGCTCCTGGTGGCTTCCAGGGGGACACACGGGGGGAAGAGTGACTGGTTCAGCTCTGGAGCAGAGGTGGGCTGCTCCACGCCAACCCTGTGAAACAGGGAAAGGGCAGAACCCTCCACTCCAGCTGCTGGAAGGGCAGCTCACATTCCTCCGCAGGAAGGGCCCGAAGAGGACATCAAGCCTTGGCACTAGTGTGCTTCAGTGGAAATAAAAGTGGTGCACTTTAATGCTCCCAAAAGATTCACAGACAAGCCCCAATCCTGCTCCCTGCCACTGCTCTGGCTGGGGTGCAGGGGCTGGGTTTGACAAGCCCAGAGGAACAAGTCCCATTTGCTCCTGGCCTGGTTTCTGCCCCATTCCCACACTTCAGCCTCGCCTGCAGAGGAGGCTGAGCCTCAAGCACCCAGCACCTCTGACAGCACCATCCACTCAGCATCTCCAGGTGGGTAAGGGCGCAGGGAACGTGCTGCTGGGCACAGTCCACTGCCCCATCCCTGGCTGGTGGATGGGCAGCAGCTTAGAGGGTCCCATCCTGCAGTTTCCCCAGCATTTTCTTGACCTCGCTCTCGACTCGCAGGAATTTGGCTTTTCTCCAGGGATTGGCAGTCTGGCTGCGGCTGCTCTCCAGGTCCTGCAGGAGGAGGGCGAGGTGCTGCCGGACCCGCTCGCGGTCCCAGAAGGGCAGGTTCCTCTGCACCACGTTCAGGATGTGGGACCAGTAATCGGAGACGTCGGTGCCCGCCGTGAGGAAAACCAGAGCCCTGACGCCGTCCCGGTCCATGCGCAGGCTGTCAAGCGCCCTCTTGCCATCCTCACTGATGTCGTTGAAGTAGAGGCTGGGAAAGCAGCAGGAGACACCGGTGAGGGCTGAGGGGAGGCACAGAGGCAGACAGGACAGGGACGCTGTGCGGGCAAAGGGGCAGGGATGCTGCAGAGCGGACTCACTGCACTTTGTCCAGCGTCTCGTGCCTCTTGGCCACCTCCACCACGCGCAGGGCCGCCGCGTCCGTCAGCGAGTTGTAGCCCAGGTTGAGCTCCTGCAGGTGCTGGTTCTCGGCCAGGTGCCGGGCGATGGCCTCGGCGCCGGGGTCCCCCAGCGCCGTGTGCAGCAGGGACAGCTGGGTCAGCGAGCGGTTGCCGGCCAGCGCCTCGGCCAGGTACCGAGCGCCCTGCTCGCCCACCGGGTTATTGGCCAGCCTGCGGACACGGGAGCTCAGGGAGTGCCGGGGCACGTGGTGGGCAGCAGTGGCAGTGTCATGCAGGGCGGGGGCCGTACTCACCGCAGGCTGCTCACCACGCACTTGTCATGCAGGAGCAGGTCACGGATCTCCTTGCAGGCGTCCGAGCCCAGGCTGTTGAGCTGCAGACTGGTGCAGAGCAAGACACGGGGGTGACGGGAGCAAAATGGCTGTTACCTGTGAGCCCGGCAGCCCTGCCCGCTCCATTCTGCCCATCACCATCCTCCCTGGGCTCCCCAAAGTAGGCCACTCCAGGTTTCCTCTCCCAAAGGGAGCACAGTGACACCGCACCGGAGCATGAGGCAGCAGAGCCAGTGCCAGCAGGAGCAGGGCAAGGGAAAGGGGATGGCGGAGTCTTCAGGGGGTGGGTGAAGGTCAGAGGAGGGATCAGGGCTCCATCAAGCCCTCCTGAGCATCTGGAGGAAGGAAGTGCGGCACAGCCCAGCTGCACAGCCCGATCCATCTGTGCTGAGCACGTCTCGCCACCACCTGGGCGGCAGGAAGACCTGCAGCTCCACAAATGTTCTGGAACGTTTGTGGGAACATCTGCACAGCCCAGACTCCCACCTTTGGGACACCAAACTCCTCACAGAACTAATGACACGGGGATGCCGGGTAACTTCCCGGAGGGACTCGGGTCTGCCAGGACAGCTGGCAGCCTGCCCAGCCTGTACCAGCTGCAGGGAACTTCCCAAAAATTCCTGCGGGAGGGTGAGCTGGGACTGCAAATCCCAGCATGCCGTGCCCTGAAGGGCTGCTCAAGGAGCGCTGCATGTCGGAAGCTGTAGTTCCTAGGTCTGCACTGAGGATAAACACGCCTGTCCTTAGCTTTTCCATACCTGAGCTCCTAAAGCATCCCTGTGATGGGCAGACGTGAGGAAGAACCCAAATTCTGAGCAGTGCCCAAGGGCAGGAGGAGGCGGTACTCACTGGAGAGCTTTGCATCGCAGCAGGACGGGGAAGAGGGTCCTCAAGCTGCCGCTGTCCAGGTTGCAGGAGGTCAGGTTCAGCTCCTCCACCTCGTGGCACGTGGTGCTCATGACGGACGCCAGCACAGAGCACTTGAGAGGGGTCATCTTGACCGAGGACAGGTTGACAGCGCGGAGGGAGCGGACGGCCTCGGCCGTGAAGCGCTCGTTCTGGAACTCGTGCAGGAAGAACAGGTAGTCCATGAGCTCGGAGGGGGGCAGGCCCCTGCGGCCCTTCCTGATGACCGTCTTCTTCATGGCCTTGGCGATCTCGAAGGCTGCCAGGTTCTTGATGGAGCAGCCCAGCTGCTCCAGGATGGCGCGGTTGCGGCGGGACAGGATCCCACCCATGAAGATGGGGAAGAGCTCGAAGACCTCATCATCCGGGGCCTCATCGGGGTGGCGCATGGGGCCCTCCACGCCCAGGATGCTGGAGTTGATCTGGTCCAAGACATCGTCATTGTAGTAGTCCTCCTCTTTGAACAGCTCCTCGGCCATGGTGTGGGCGATGGCATCCTTGTCCTTGCCGCTCACCCGGGAGAAGTAGCGAGGGAAGATCTTGAGCAGGTTGAAGAGCACGGGGAGGAAGCGCAGGGGCAGCACCTTGGAGATGATGTTCAAAACCACAGCCACATCTTCGCTCACCTTCCCGATGACCTCTGACAGCTCCTGCCCCACTCTCTGGGCCAGGGTCTTCTTCTCGCCCAGCACCACGTACAGGGCTGCCAGGTACTCCTGCATGGCGGGGATGGTGAAGACAAAGGTGTGCTCCTTGCCTGGCTGCACGCACGGGCTCAGGAAGAAGCGGAAGACGTCGCTGCGGAAAACCTCCAGGAGGTTGAGCTCGCTTTCAGTCTTCATCTCCACCTCGAAGCACTGCTGCAGGTCCTCCTCTGAGAAGCAGGTCTTGCGGGACATCACCCCCTCGTAGGCCAGCTTGCCCACTGTCTTGGCCACGTACTTCATCATGGAGATGTGGGTGGGGTCGGTGCTGTCCAGCACCTCCCCGCTGAAGTTGAGCCTCAGGAAGCTGGTGTAGATGCCAGTCAGGGTCTGGCTGGGAGGAACCGCCCTGGTGAAGTAGAGGAAGTGCAGGGTGGTGCACACCAGCCAGCAGTAGGAGGGCAGGAAGCAGGCAGCCGTTATTTGGTTGTGGCGCTCCAGGTTCCTCGACAACATCTCCACCAGGTTCTCCTGCTCTGCTGAGCTGCAATCCTGGCTTTCCTCTCCGGGCTGGCTGAGGCGCATCTGGAAGTAGAGCTTCTGCAGGTTGGTGTCGGAGAAGCCGCAGATCTCGGCGTAGCGTCCCACGTACTTGCCGGGGATGCGGCGCACGGCCGACGGGCGCGTGGTGACGATGATGCTGGCCTGGGGACACGGGGGTGGATGGGTTTGGGGCTGCTCAGCGGGGCACAACCCACAGAGAGGTGCACAAGGGTCACCCACAGGTGACCAGGGTTCACAGGTCACAGGCTGGGGTTCACAAATCTGGTGCAAAAAGGGCGCTGGATCAAACGTGGTCCAGGCAGAGGGGACAGAAGAACTTTCCCCATTCCCTGCTAGACACAGACACAGTCTGGAAGATCACAGCCTTCCTTACCTTACCAGGCTTCCCCAAAGACCCCACCAGTGACACAAAGCCACCCTGGCAAGTCCCTCCACGAATGGAGGCTGCCTCTTTGCTCCCAGCCAAGCTGAACTACAAATAATCACCACAGCAGCCCTGCCTGCGATGCCTCAGGGCTCACTGCAGCACAAAGGACCAAACACTGACCTCGGGCAGGAGATATTTCCGCAGCAGGTTGACCACGATGGCAGAGGGAGGCACGGGCTCGTTGGGGTCACAGCACAGCTCCGTGCCAGCCAGGCGGAAGTCCAGGTTGAGGCGCTCCAGGCCGTTGAGGATGAAGAGCACCCTGAGGTTGGAAGCTTCCAGCACGGGCACCACGTCCCGGAGGTGCTGGTACTTCTTGGTGATGAGGCGCCGCAGGGAGACGTGGGCGTGGCTGTGGGACAGGTCCTCGCAGGAGAAGGGGATGACCAGCTCGAAGCGGGGCAGGCGGCCGTGGCACCAGTCCACCACCATCTTCTTGATGAGGGTGCTCTTGCCCGTGCCCACGGTGCCATAGAGCACCACGTTCTTCACCTGCCGCCCGCAGGCGTCCATGTCAAAGAGGTTGTGGAGGCTGATAACCCGTCTGGAGGGCTGCTGGAGCTGGTTCTGGATGGTTAAGTCAGGGGAGGGCTTCAGAATCTCCTCCAGGGAGCTCTCCCGGATCACTGGGTCCACGTGGACGGCATCCAGCGAGAAGGAAGGGCCGAACTGCCTCTCCTCGTTGGGCTGGTGGCTGAACCACGCAGACAGGCTCTTCTGGTGCTTCTTGATGGCACCTGGAAGGAGGAAGGTGTTGGACATGACAAGGGTTTCTCCCTGGCAGGGGACTGGGGATGTCACCTGCTCCAAGCCACTGCACAGAGGGGACAGCACCCAGTTATGGGGAACCCTCACTGCCCAGGACAGCAGCTGCCCCCACCCCGCTGTGTAGGACCCTCCCTCCAGCACAGAGCTGCAAACTCACCAGAAGAGGCCACGTTCCTCAGCTGGGACTGGCCATGGCGAGAGGAGCTAGGCTGGGCAGAGTTCTGCTGGGAGCCTCCCTGGTAGCGAACACAGCCCCTGTGCAAGAGAGGGAGTGTCACGAGGAGCAGCTCCAAACCCTGCCTGGGGCAGGCTGGGCATGTCACAAGCCAGGCCGTGGGAGGTGCTGAGAGGAGCCAGCTCACCCCTTCCTTCCCCCACACCACGGGAGAGCGCAGGGCCAGGGCAGGGGCACGGCTGGGAGGTGAAGGCAGGTCAGCAAGGCATGGGCTGTGCATTCCCAGAAAACCCGTGGAGAGGCAGAGGAGGTGGGCTGCAGTCAGAGCAGGCAGGGAGGTGGGTCTGGGTGTGTTTCTGGGTGGAAGCAAAGCCGTGTCCCCGGTGCCAAGGCAGCCAGCTCAGCCACCCAGGTGCTGTGTGACACTGACTGTACCTGGGGAGGGAGATGCTGCTTGTGCCAAGGATCCTGCTGAGGAAGCACCTGCCTGCAGGACCTGTGGGGAGGAAGAATGCACATGGTCAGGGAGGGCCTTCTCCAGCCCAGCCCAGCCCAGCCAACTGGTTCCACACCTTGCTGGGGTGCCCCACCTCCCTGCACAGCTGGGGAGGGATGTCCAACAGGGACAGGCTCCCCTGAGGGCAGGACAGAGTGCCAGAGGCACAGAGCCCCGCTCACCTGGCACTGCAGCAGCACACCCGGACACACCGCGGGTCCCCCTGCACCCTGCCAGGGCCCGGGGCAGCCGTGCCCAGCTGCCCCAGGGCAGGCAGCTCTGGCACTGCACGGCCCGGGACATCCTCCACCTGAAAGACAGGGCAGGTGGGCTCGGGGCTCGGGGGTGCTCTGCGGAGCACAGGGGGCTGTGAGGATGTGGAGCAGCAGAGCCCTGCCCAGCCTTACCTGCCCCAGGGCGATCCGGCCCGGCAGAACCGGCTGTGCTGGCGCTGACTCAGGCTCCCGCCCCGGCTCAGCAGGGTGATCCCTCAGGAGCTCGGCTGCTGCTCACAGCCCCCAGCATCCTGGGAAACTGAGGCACGGGGGGAGAACGATATAAGCAAACCCCAGCAGAGAGGAAGGGACGAGCAGCGTGGCAGCTTGCTCACACCTCCCACGAGCCGCGCTGTTTACAGTCCCTTTTTACATTATCCCGATAGCGAAACGAGGCACAGGGACAGGGGCAGAGGAGCCGACCTTGAACACGGGTGTCCCGACCTCGGTGCCTTGGCAGGAAACAAACCCCACTGCGTCCCATTCCCAGCGTCCAGCCCCTCTGCTGAGCCGAGGGCCCCGCGCTGCCCTCCTGCAGCAGAGCCCTCTCGGGGACCCCTCCCGGGACCCCCGCGCCTCCCCGTGCCCTCCCCGCCCCACGGCCGGGGCCGTGCCGGAGCCGGGGCACGGAGCGGGGCGAGAGCGGCGGCAGCGCTGGGAGCAGCGGGGTTACCTCGTCCGGCAGGGCTCCAGCGGGGAAAGCCGAGCTCCCGGAGCGCAGCCCGGAGCTGCCCATCCGCCTCCCGTCCCGGGCACGGCTCGGCGGCGGAGGCGGCCCCGGGCGGGCAGAACTTCCTGCGACGCCATCCCCGTCCCGCCCCGCGCCCCGCGGCTGCCAGCTCCCGAGCGGCCGGGAAAAACACCCGCACCCCGCTCCCCGCGCCTGCCAGCTCCCGAGCGGCCGGGAAAACACCCGCACCCCGCTCCCGAACACAGCCGCGCACAGGACTGGGGGCCCGGGGGCTCACCAGATGTGCTGCAAGGCGGGGATGTCCTCCGGACACATCTGGCGGCTCTGCATCCCCAGCTGCGGAGCCTGCGAGGAGGAGTTCTGCTCTGCAGAGAATCCCTCCCCAGCGGGAGAAGGAGCCGGGGGAGGCCGTGCAGCGCCTGGTTGTGCCTGTTTGCCACACGTGATGCGCACCCGAACCTGCCCCGAGCTGCTGGCACATCCGCTCTGGGCGGCCCAGCAAGGGACAGCTGTGCCAGCGGGGCCCCGCGCACTCTTCTCAGTCCCTGGGTGCTGTCCCGGCAAGTGCCAGCCCCACCCAGGGGTGCTGGGACTGAGGGGGTCACACCTGGGTGAGGCTCCCAGGCCGAATTTGCACCCCAAATTCCCCGACACGTGTGCCCTCGAGGCTCTCAGCAAAGGCAGACACCCAGGCAGTACACTATAAATATAGGTTTTATTGATGTGTGAAATCCAACAAGTACAGCTGGCATCTCGGAAACACCGACACAAACCGCAACATCTCCTCCTGCCCTACAGCCCCGGGGACCCTCTGGGCACTGGTGAGCGCCAGCACCAAGCTGGGACCTGGCACCCCGTCCCTGCGGGGCACTTACCTGCGTGTGCAGCCCAGCCTGGAGAGCCCAGGGTCTCACCTCCACCCTGCCTGGTTCCTGCCAGGCTGCAGCTGTGGGCAGCATTTCCCTGGTCCTGCTTCGCAGCCCCCTCCCAGCAGGGCAGAAGGACCTGGGCAAATGCCACCCGGCCAGCTGCCACACCAGAGCTGTGCCAGCAGACTCTGCCGGCCTTCGAGCTGTTAGCTGCGTTTATTTTGGCGAGCTGTCCCAGGGGAAAGCAGCTCACGCCTGCATCTTGTGGAAATGTGAGTTTCAACACCTGTGCTTCTCTGCATGGCTCCCCCCGGGATCACACGTGCCCCCCACTGTCCTGGCTCCTCTGCACGTGTGGACACAGTGAAGGCTGGAAAACCTCAGGCTCCAGCGTGGCAGGGACACCCACGGAGATCCCGGGCAGCCCCAGGCAGAGGGGCAGGACAAAGGGTGTCCACACACAGTGAGAAGGAAACACTGTTTTATTGCCTGATTTGGGGGAGGGGTGAAACCCTGGGAGAAGCCCCATCCCCTCCCTGCTCTAGCCCCCTCTCCCCTCCAGCAAACCCCAGCCGGGTGATGAAGCGTTTGCTCTTCTTGTGCGTGTGACAAAGGTGGCCTGGACATGCATGGAGGTGAGTGGCCATACCCCTGCCTGCCCTCCCAGCACCCAGGAGAGGCAGAACCTGATACAGCCGTGGGCCGAAGGGGCTGAAGCAGTTTTTGGTGGGTTGAGGCTCGACCGGTGTTCCCAGAGAGCCAGGGCCACAGCTTGAACCCCACCCTCGTCCACTCAAAGTGCATCACAAGGGAAGGCAGGGGCAGGAGAGGAGAGGAGGTGTGGGGGAAGAAGCCTGCTCTCCTCCATCACGCTCCTCCTGATTATCCAGCCGCGTTCTCTCGTGGGATTCCTGCAGCCAGAAGCACCCACGGCTCTGCTTCCCTGCTCTGATAAAGTGCATCCTTGCTGCTTCCCTAAGGGCCCCCCGGAGCAGGACAGCTGCCCCCCAGCCCTCTGCCATGCCAGGGCAGAGACAACCTGCTCCTGCAGGGCAGGGCCCGTCCCGGCAGCAGAGGGACAATAACCCCCGGGTGCTCAGCCCAGCCACGCCGGCCTGGGGGCTCAGTGCAAACGTGCTTCTTCCCTTTGCATCTCCCTGCGCCTTCCACCACCTCTGGGACTGTCCTTGAGGAGAGGGAAAGGACAGTGGCACCTCGGCTCAGCTCCTCAGGCAGCACTGAGGGTGCCCTCGCCCTGTGCCACATCCCTCACTCATCACAGCCCCTCTGTACCAACACATTCACTTGTGTCCTGCTGCCCCGGGGACCAGGGCCTGCCCCATCACCCCCACGCCCCAGAGCCCTTGCCCAGCTCGGGGACAGCCATCCTGCAGCTCCAGGGCTTGTCCCGGCCCTCTGCCCCGCAGTGGCCGTGTGCCTGCTCAGCTGGGACACTGCAGCCTGAAAGCACAGCCTGTGCTGAGCCCTCCTGGCCATCCCGGAGGTGCTGCCAGCTGCCCCATCCCAGACAGGCTGGGCCGGCAGTGAAAGCCACCTGCTCAGTGCTCCTCTGAGCTGGGAAGCCTGTTCCAGGGGCCTTCTCTGCAAGCAGCAGAGCCCGGTCACCAAAGCCTTCCCTGTGCGTGGGGGACATGGGCAGCGGCAGTCACTGGTGCCTGCTGGTAGCCCCTTTGCTCCACACACTAGTCCATCGTGTCCTGGTCCTCCTGTGAGCGGTGGTGGCCCTGGCTGTGATGGCACAGGGCTGGGGACGGCCGTGCCTGCAGGGTGCAGAAGGCAGGACCCACCACGAGAGCCCCAAATGCCAGGGAGGAGGCAGGAGCTGTGCAGAGCTGCCCCACGGACACCTCCTGCACCTCGGGATCCATCCAGGGAAAACCCTCAGCCCAGCAGAGCACGCTCTGTGCTGGGCCAGGCTTAACTAGTGCCAGCCCAAGAGCAGGACAGAAGCAGGGCAGCAGTCCCAGCAGCTCTGGGGACAAGGAGATGGAGAAGGGTGACAGCCCCTCCATCCCCCTGCTCCCTGCCCATCCATGCACCTCGTGACAGAGCAGGCACAGGGACTGTCCCCAACTCCTCCGTGCCCCTGTGGCTGTGGTTGGCAGCACTGTGCCCAGGACACCGCAGCCCTCCAGCTGGCACAGCTCCACTGCAGAGCACGGCGCTGAAGGAAGATCCAGGAGCAGAGGGGAATGTGCTGAGGGATAGTGGAAAGTCAGACAGCACCCCCGGGGGAAAAGCCAGCACGGAAAGGGCAGCAGGAGGTGTCCTGCTCCCAGAGCCTCTGAGCAGGAGAGCCCCGTGGCCAAACCTCCCTCGGTGCTCTGCAGGCAGGGGAAGCTGAGCTGGGCTTTGCTGAGTGCCCAGCGTCAGTGTCAGGCCAGCCAGACTCTGCTGGGCAGCCCCAGCCCGAGCCAGCAGAACCAAAGATCAGCCTCCAGGATCCTGCTGGAATCTGGCATCCAACCCTGCAATCCCTGGCTGCCCAGAGTGCCAGGAGCAGCATCCCCAGGCTGACCTGACCCAGGGCCAGCCTGCCAGGGTGGGGCAGGGCTGCCTCCCCCACGTCCGTGCTTGCCAGACCTGTGGGTTCCCATGGCTGTGGGTGGCGAGTGCAGCCCGGTGCCAGCAGTGCCAGCGTGCCCACGGAGCCTGTGCTGTGCAGGTGAGCAGGGCGCTGTATGCCCAGCACAGCAGCTTGTGCGGGTGCCCCACCAGCTCTGGGCTCAGCTCAGTTCCTCTGGAGAGCCAGCAAGGTGCCAAACTGCCTTCCCTCTGCAAGGTGTGCGACTTTGGAGGAGCCACCAGAGCCACGTGCCAAAAGGGACCTTTTCCTGGTGCCAGTCACAAAGTGCAAAGGCCTTCCCAGCGCCCGGGTCGCCCGCTGCAAACAAACCTCTCTGGGATCTCACCTGGTTTCCAGTTCAGGCACTGCTGGGACCCCCTCCTGCACAGTGTCACCCTGGGAGGCTGGCACTGCCACAGGCCGGGTGTCCCTGGCATCCCCTCCTTGCACAGTGGGTGCTGAGCGAGGCGCGCCCGCCCTGTCCTGCTGAGACAGCCCCAGTGGTGCCGGGGGAAGAGAGGCTGTGGGAAGGGCTCAGGGCCAGCTCTCCTCCTGTGATGACACAGCTGAGCCCAGCCCTGTTTTTCAGCCTCCTGGCACTGGCAGGGTGTGGCAACCTAAATCCTCCTTGCTCCGTGCAAGCGCTGGAAGGGACCAGTCACTCCTCTCCACGTTGGTTGGTTTGGTTCAGACCCTCTTGTGTCAGGCCCCAGAGACAACAGGGACTGAACGTGTGGCTCCCTAAGGTCTGAGAACACTGTCCTGGTCCCACAGACCCTGGTTTGAAGATCCCATCTCTGAGGATGGCATCCCAGCAGGGGTCTGAGACAGAGCCCCAAGTCCATGTCTGCCTGCTGGCTCCTTTTCCCCTCCGTGAAGACTGGGATGCAGTGGGGTTTGTGGGGGAAAAGAAGAAAAATAAAGAAAAAAGGAAAAAAGAAGAGGAGGATTTGCACAGAAAGGAAAGAGGGATGCAGCAATCTCTGTGGCTACGGCGACAGGAAACACTAAAGCCTTGTGCAACTTCACCTATGGCATCTTTGGGCTCTTCTCAGCACTGACTCACACGCTGCTGCCCAGGACGAGGAATGGGGCCACGAGCTGCTCTTCCAACTCTGCAGCTCCCTCCTCCCGGCCCAGCCCCAGCCCTGCAGGGAGCAGGCTCCTCCCAGCCAGGCTGGGCAGAAATCACCTCCGCAGGACTGTCCCTGCTGTCCCCAGGCCAGCGCCGGGCAGGGGTGACAAGAGGGGACCCAAGCTCCGTGGGGCTCATCAGTCCTGGGGGGAGGGTGGCACATGCCCGGGCTGTACAAAACGTTTTGCAATGAAGAGTGTGTGGAAAGGTTAAAACAGTTCCGAGATGTCTCAAAACCCTTCTCGACTGAGCCAGGCCTGGCTGGCACCTCCCAGTGCCTCCGCCACGGTCCGGGACCTGCAGGAGCACCGTGTCCATCTGCAGAACATCTCTCACAGCAGGCCAGGCCCGGGAATGGCACCGGGGCCCCACGGCCCCTTTATCTCTCAGATTTGACCTTGTACCTGAGGACCAGGTAAGCCAGGAGCCGCAGGATGACGAAGAAGATGCCCAGGATGAGGAAGTCCAGGTAGAGCTTGGCCTCCTCCACGTCCAGCTCCTGCAGGATCTTGATGGGCTTTTGGAAAGGGCAGAAGTCCTCGAGGCACTCCAGGTCCTCGCGCTCCATGGCGTAGATGGTGAGGATGACGCCCTCGAAGCCATACCTAGGGCAGAGCACACCCCGAGGGTCACCGGGGCACCAGGGGAGCCCAGGACAGGGAGCTCTGGCCAGAGCTGGGGCCCACCTGACATAGGAGACGTAGGAGCTCCACTGCAGGTAGGTGGGGATGGTCTTGAAGCTGACGAAGAAGCCCGAGAAGAGCAGCACGGGGATGGCAGTGACGGGTCCCACAAAGGTGGCCACCTGGGGGGCAGAGGCCACTGCGGGTCACGTCCCTGCCCACAGCTGTGGGCAGCACTTCCCTCCACCCCAAATTGTCATGGGGCCCCTTGCAGCTCTCCACGGAGCAGGCAAAGCCCCGCCTGACCTGCAGGGAGGTGGAAGCAGCTCCGATGAGAAGCCCGAGGGACTGGGCCACCAGGGCCGTGGCGGTGGCCAGGGCGGAGAAGAGCAGGAAGCGCGTGGCCTCGGGGGGCTGGCCCGTCATCCAGTACACGATGCTGCAGTAGGCGATGGGGCAGATCACCTGCGGGGGACAGACGGACCACCCTGCTGGACCCACGGCCACCCTCACCCCGCAGAGCTCCCCGGGGGAGGCAGGGACCAGCCTGGGGCACTGGGGAGGAGCTGGCTGTGCCAAGGGAGGCTGGTCAGCAGCAGGGGGGGTTAAACCCAGGGCAAGCTCACCTGGAAGGGCACGTCTGCCATGGTCTTTGCCAGGTAATAGGCTTTGAGGCTGTACCAGTAGTTCAGGTGCTCCCTCAGGAATACGGTCATCTCCTGGGGGACTGCAGGGAAACGAGGAGTGAGCAGCAATTCCCTGCNAGACTGATAGAGGAAATTTCCACGTGGAAAAGTCAGCTTGGGTGGGGCTTTTTAAGCCAAGGGGCGAAGCAGAAAACACGGCTTCTCAGAAAAAAAATACATTCAAACCAAAACAAAACCAAATTCTGCTTTGAGCCAACGAGGGTATTATCACCAAATAAAGGCCAAAACTGCAGTGCGGGCCAACAGAAGTTTTTCCCCTGTTCTTTAGGGGTTTTTTCTCTTCTTTCTCATTTCCCCCCTCCTGCCCAATCCCTCTGGCTCCCCACACCCCGCCCAGCACACACACACAGCCACGCAGCCAGAGCACCCCAACAGCCTGGAGCAACCACGGGATTTTGGGGCAAGGAGCTCCTTACAGGTGAGGATGGTGGGCATGAGGGCGGCGAACATGAGGAAGAGCATGGAGAAGAAGAGGAAGCCGGTGTTGTTGAAGACCTTGCCCGCGTCGTTGCCGATGTGCAGGTAGAGCAGCCCGATGAGCACCCCGATGCAGATGTGCGACATGAACCGCAGGTGGGTCAGCACCTGCGGGCACGGGGT
>VYXC01003688.1:62051-180776 GCA_013397175.1 Platysteira castanea | reverse complement strand
TCCATCCATCCATCCGTCCATCCATCCCTCCATCCATCCCATTCCCGAGGGATCAGAGCTGGCAGGAGCTGTCCTGGGAGCCAGCAGCTCCACAGGGGTTGAGCCAGACCCCTCTGCTGAAGGAAGCAGGGACTGCACAATTAAATAAAGATTTGCTGACCCAAAGGGGAAGTGTGGGGAGAAGAAAAGCCAAAACCTGCCAGGCAGAGAGGGACCTGCTTGGAAAGGGTAGGACACCGGTCCCCTCCTCTGCTCTCGCTGTCGGGCCCCCGAGGGATGATTTCCTATTAACAATTTATATTTTTCCTCCCTAACTCGAAGCGCAGAGGTGATGAATTCACTTCTTGCAGCTGCTCTGTGCTTCCCCTGAACTCTGCACTCCCTCAGTCCCCGCAGATTTCAGCAAGCGCGTGTACCAGGGCGTGCGAGTGAAGCACACGGTCAAGGATCTCCTGGCTGAAAAACGGTCCCGGCAGAGCAGCGGCTCCCGGTTCAGCGTGAGTCCCGTCCCCCCACCCCTTTTTAACCCCATAAAGTCCTGGCATCCCTTCCTCTGCTTCACAGACAGCTCGGGGCACTGTCAATATTAACAGAGAACAACAAAAAGCATTTGCTTGCCCCAAAACATCACTGATGGCGCCTTGATTTTTACATCTGTGAACCTTAAACGCCTCGAAGCCCTTTCCCCCTCTCTTTTCCAAGCATAGCAGTGATGTTAAATTCCTCTTTCCTTTCACATCCCACGGGTGACACCTTCCCAAGTCAGCTTCCTTTTCCACCAGCTACACTTGGCCAAGTCAGTGCCCCCAAAATAGCTGCTCTTCCCCGAATGCTGAGCTCCTTCCAGCTCCTCCTGGAGTGCCAGGGGAGCTGCAGGGATGTGATGGGCTGGAAAGAGGCCAAGCATCAGCTTGGAAGAGATGATTTCCTCTTAGAGTGGTTCTATGGCAACAGAAAACCCAAGTCCCACTACACCACGTTGGTTTTTTCCTCAACTGCCAGCCAGGAAAGCAACGCTGTCCCCAGGAGGGGACACAACATCGTGATGCCAGCACGTGGTGGCATCCAGGGGCACAATGAACATCCCCTGGCTGCTCCTGGGACTCACCCGTGCTGGGCAGCATCTCCTCCCTCCCCGGCTGGCTGGGAGCTCTGGGACCCTGGCAGAAGAGGGGTGCCAGAACTGTGTCCTGGAAGGAAAGAGAGGGAGCAGAGCCCTGGGTTGCTGGCAGCAGAACACAGAGATTGGGATTTCTGATGCTTTTTCCCCCAAAAGCCATTTGCCTCTGGCTTTTTTTTGGCTGAGGAGACCTCACAGGGATTTCCTTGTGTTTTGCTCGCTGTGGCTTTCATGCCTGTTAACTCAGTGCAACAAACCAGGCTGGAAAAATAGGATTGGGCATCACCAAACACGGCAAAACCCAGCCACAGAAACCCCCTGAGCCGTGGAGAGGCACCGGGAAAGAACCACTGGGAAAGACACGCTCCCACCAGGCAGAAGTTTAGGAAGAGCTCTTTGGGCAGCAGCAGGAAGCAGCTGAGAAAACAGCTCCTGGTTGATGATGGCACCATTTACCTGCTCCCTCTCTGGAGGCGGCAGCTTCAACAGCCACAATCCAACCTCCCTGGAACTGTAAAACCCTGCTGGCTTTATTGCCCTTGGCTCTGTGCTCCTCAGCCCAGCGTGTCTGCCTGGTGCAAACCCAGCCCTGCTGCTCATGCCCTGCCACAGACAAGAAATGATTGTGCAGGGCAAACATCCGTGTTTGCTCGGACGCTTCATGAAAAGAGCAGCTGTAAGTGCAGCTCTGTTTGCCTGGCAGAACGTGAGCCACAATCAAAGCCAGGGGCAGATAACTGAACTCCCCTCTGGCTGCTGGTGATGTGGGGTAATTTAGCTGCATCTTTTGTTTCAGGGCGATCTTTGCTCCAGAAAAAAATCCCCCGGGCGTTGTTGGTGCGAGGGGAGGCCTCGGAGGAGGCCTGAGCTGAGCAGGGAGGGTCAGGGCTCAGCAGAGCCGAGCTTTGGGCTGAGGCTTCAACAATTTCCTGCCCTGCACACGTCGGGTAATGGGAAATGAGGCTGTGCTGGGAGGAAAACCTCTCAAAATCAGGGGTTCTGCAGCAGCTGCGGGGCTCGGGCCTGGGCTTTAGGCAGGGTCTGGCTGTTCCTCTGCAGGAATGAACCTGGAGCTGTTCTCTGCAGGGGGAAAGGATTCCTGTCTTCCCTGAGCTGTCCTCTGCAGGGTGAAAGGATTCCTGTCTTCCCTGAGCTGTTCTTTGCAGGGTAAAGGGATTCCTGTCTTCCCTGAGCTGTTCTCTGCAGGGGGAAAGGATTCCTGTCTTCCCTGAGGTGTGGAAGTGGATTCCTGCACAGGTGAACACTGCAGGTTTACAGAGAATTTGTTGCTGAGTGCCCAGCAGCACCCACAGAGCAAGGACAGCCCTCAGCAGTGCCCTGCCCAGGCTAAACTTTGTTTTTATGGAGAATTTTTATTCCTTCAGCTGCTCCACTACAGACTGGGCCCAGAGAGGTGATGCCCTGCAGCCAAAGGGCAGGGCCAGCTCATTATTTTGAGCTGAATCCTTGCATTTAGGCATTTTTGTGGGTGAGTTAGGAGGCAGTGAAGCAGCAGAGCTCTCTGGAGTAAGCCCAGGCAGGATCTGTGCCTGGCCCTGGGCGAGCCAGGCTGAGCCCCAGCTTATCTCCTGCAGGAGATGCAGGCTCCCCGTTCCCGTGGCAGGGAGAGGAAGCAGGGAGGGAAATGAACAAATGGGTTTCAATTAAGCTCGATAAGGAGCAGGGAGGGGGATGAAATGCAGGGCTGTGCTCTGGTGGGGCCAGGGATGGGCTCGAGTTGAGGCAGGCAAAGCCTTCACAGCTCCTGGGGCTGCACCAGAGGTGGGGACACACAGCCAGGCAGCCCAGGGGCTGTTGAGCAGACAGGATCAAAGATGAAATCCTCTGAAAACTGGAAATGATCCCTGCTGGAGGCTGCCAGCCGTGCCCAGGGACCTTCCTGTCCCTCCAGCAGAGCATCCCAGCTCCTGTCACTGCAGCCCCTCGTCCTCTGGGCACCCTCTGTGCTGCTCGAACCTCCCAGCTCAGTTTTTACCTCTAAAAGTGACCTGGATGCTGAGAGAGGACCTGGATTTGCATGTGATGGCTTTAGCTGGGGACAGGTGCAAGCCCTGCCTGTGTGACACGAACACTCCTCTGTCCACACACCCAGGAGCTCCTTCCTGACACCTCCTGTCCCCTCCTGTCCCCTCCTGTCACCCCTGCAGCCCGTGTGGCCTGTGCAGGCTCCCAGCTCATTTCCATGACGGAGCAGGGAGCAGCTGCAAACCTTCCCTGGGCACTAAAGGAAGTCCTCAGAGCTGGCAAATTTAATTCAAATCCAAACCTCTAAATTTGGTTGCCTGCTATGGCAGGAGCCTCGTGTTTGCACTATGCAAACGGGCCAGAGCCCTGGCCAGGGGACACCCAGCTGACAGCAGAGCAGCTGGGGGCCCTGGGCTCCTGCCCTGGGGGCTTGGGGATCCCAAAACCAAAATCAGGGGGATTCCAGAGGAGGAGATGCCTTTGCCAGGGTGCTGGGTGAGGAATTGGGCACTGGGAGCAGCAGGGGCACTCCAGGGGTGAGCCTCCTTCACCTGGGGGCCTAGAGGAGATGGTGATGATGATGATGATGATGATGATGATGATGATTATCACTGCTGTAGGACCCAAACAGGATCTAGGAACTCTCCTTCCCCCCAGCCTGCTTGTGCTGCCAGCAGGGGCCAGGGACAGCAGCCCTGGGGCAGCAGGCCCAGCCCAGCTGAGCTGGAACACGGGCTGGGATCTGCCCATTTTGGCCACGCCAGGGCTCAGATCTCACCTGGTCTGGTTTGTGCCAACACCAGAAGGACTCCTCAGCATTCTGCCTGCACTGAGGGCCCCTGTGGGACAGGAGGAAGAAGCCAGTTATCTCGATACTCCTCCTCTGATCAGCTCTGCACAAGACCTTCAGAATCTCTGCTTAGCCTACATCTGTTAATACCTCCGAGGCCCCGGGCTGGAAATCATGGAGTTAAACCCTTCACAGGCTCAAATAATGCACGTGAATTACACCCAGAGAGCTGCCTTGCTCTGAAAAGTCATTTTTCAAACCTCTCTTTCTGTTTTGCAGGGCAGCACCAGCCCAGCGCAGTCGCCCTTTGGCCAAGTGCCAGGTGAGGTTTTCCCTCGGTGGATAAAAACACCTTCCCCGCAGGTGGGAGGGCTGGCACGGCCCTGTCTGCCCTCCTCCAGAGGATATGAAACAAACCCTGCAGCGGGGCCACCCCGCCGAGACAGCCCAGGAGGAAAGCAATTAAAAGAATCAAAAAAAAAAGAACAGCAATAATCCCGTATAAAATCCTCAAAGATGGTAATTAAAGCACTTCCCACCTCTTTTAGCAGAGGAGCCACACAGAATCCCCCCTTTTCCTCCTGTGTTTTCCCATTTTCCCCAGAGCTGGAGAGAGAAAGCACAAAATCAGGAGCTGACCTGCTTTATCCCTTGAGCTCTCGGGCAGGGAAAGCAGCACAAAGCTGGAACCTCCTCCCCAGGGGCTGTGGCAGAGCAAGGAGGAAGCCCAGCCTGGCTGAGCCGTCCTTGAGCTCCCTGCCCTCCTATTTCCAGCTCCCCAAACACATTTGGTTTGCTGCAGCTGGAGGGCACCAGATGGACCCAAAATCACCTGGGCTCACACACCTGTGTCGAGGCAGGAGGGGTCCCTGGGTGATGCTGGACAGAAAAAGGCTCTGCTTTGCCCCCACGGAGGTGCCCATAGCTCTGTGGCAGCTGTTGGAATTTCCCTTTCAGTTCCCCCCCTTTTTTCTGGCCCCCAGGCTCAGCCACCCCGGCCGGGTACTACGGCGTGCGCAGAGCCCTCCCGGCCGAGCTGGATTTCCACAGCACCAAGCAGTTTGTCACTGATGGCTACTCCTCCCCTCTGGCCTCCAAGCCCTTCTCCTGCGACTCCTCTGCCCCCCAGGGCTACCCAGCCCTCCTGGAGCCTTATCTCAGCGAGCAGTTCGGGGATCACCGTGCTCCTCCTCTCCCGGCCGGCACCAGCTCCTTCCTCAGCCCCGCGGCCGTGCCCCCTCTCCTGCCATCCTTCCCCGGTGACACGGGGCCCTTCCTGCTCGTGAGTGGCTCGCTGGTTCTGTCCCCCGGGGCCAGGGCACCCCGTTTGAATGCGGGGTGAAGTCAGGGGCACTGGTGGGGGGAGGATGTGGCTGTGACAGGAGCAGCCACAG
Source organism: Platysteira castanea (assembly GCA_013397175.1). Taxonomy (NCBI): domain Eukaryota; kingdom Metazoa; phylum Chordata; class Aves; order Passeriformes; genus Platysteira; species Platysteira castanea. The sequence continues at coordinate 175,486 of VYXC01003688.1, read as the reverse complement.
CAGTGGGGCCGGGCTCTGCGGGAAGGTTCCTTCTCCTTGGTCCCATCTAATTCTCCCCTCTGCCCGTTGGAGATGTCCCTGGGGACATCACGTTCTGCTCTGCACTGGACACTGCTCCCAGGCACACGGTGGGATTGTTGGGGTGTCCTGGGCAGGGCCAGGAGTGGGATTTGGTGGTTCCTGTGGGTCCTGTGCAGGGCCAGGAGTGTGATTTGGTGGTTCCTGTGGGTCCTGTGCAGGGCCAGGAGTGGGATTTGGTGGTTCCTGTGGGTCCTGTGCAGGGCCAGGAGTGGGATTTGGTGGTTGCTGTGGGTCCCTTCCAACCCAGGATATTCCGTGATTCTAAGATTTGATGAAATCCTCCCTCCTTAAGTTGCTGGGAACAGCCCTTGGTGACCCCAGCCTGTTGCCTGTCCCTATCCCTGCTGCTTCCCAGGGGTCAGCTCCACGCAGAGCCCAGGCCAGAGCTCCTGGATCCTGTAGGACCAGGGCTGGGCAGTCCTACAAGGACCCTGTTCCAGACCTTGCCCACTGCTGACAGGACAGATATTTCCTTTCAGCAGTTCTAACACCAAACACTGCCCTAGAGCCACAGAAACCCTCTGAGTGTTCCCAGGGATGGATATTCCGTAACCTCCAGGCCAGGCTTTCATTCCTAAAGAGTTTTTCTTGCCTTCTCTCCCTGTTTCCCTGCAGAGAGAGCCCTGGGAGCAGACCTCACCCGAGAGCCTCAGCCAGGCTGACAGTGCCTGCTCAGACCCTCTGCAGGCGCTGCCTGCCGGCTCCAGCTGCCTCTCCCCGCCCGAATCCGGAGGCGTTTCCCCGTTCCGAGGTTCGGGTTGGACCCCGGCCATCCCTGGAGCCCAGCCCTACCCTCTGCACCCCCTTGAAGATGCCCACTACTCCCCCAGCTACGCTGCCACCTCGCCCTACAGCCTGTCCCCGTTCCTGGCCGTGGCCAACGAGCCCTCCAGGATGAGCCACCTGTGCCCGGAGCAGCCCCCGGAGCCACCGCACCTCCCCGACCACTCTGCCTGGGCTAAAGAGGATGGAAGTGCTCTCTGGGGGACTTACGAAGGCAGGAGAACTTACTGAGGAGAGAGAAGTGCTGGAGGAAAGAGAAACAGACCGTGCTTGAAGCAAATTTTACGCTCCTTCCTAAAGCTGCTCCTTCAGAGGTGATGCTTTGTGCCCTGGTTAGAAATCCAGCCCCTCGGACACACCACCTCTAGCTCAGAGTGGTGCCTTCTAGCGCCTCGCCAAAGGAATTTCTCCCAGCCCCACTGTGCCGCGAGTAAAACACTCATCCTGAAAAATATCTGCGCTCTGCAGGTTCTTCCTACCGCCCAGGATCCCTCCGCAGAGGGCTCCTCCAGCCTCGATGCTTTCGAGGTTCTGCAGGGCGTGGGCACTGCCCGGCCCGCTGCCCCGTGCCCGAGGAAGCCCTGGCCATCCCTGAGCACCAAGCGCAGCCTCCCCGGCACCCCCGTGCCCCGAGGGGACCGCGGAGCCGCTCCCTCCTTGGCCCCGCCGGACCCGCACGCTCCCGGGTGGGCTCCGAGGGGCAGCGGCTCCGAGGGGCAGCGGCTCCGAGGGGCAGCGGCTCCGAGGGGCAGCGGCTCCGAGGGGCGTCCCCGCGGGCTGTCCCCGGGAACGGGACCCAGCGCCAGCCCCGGGGCCACTCCGGGGCCCGTGGCCACTAGAGGTAGCTCTGCACACGCGGACGCACCGAGCTGGAGCCCTGGCAGAGGCGGCCCATCCCCGCCGCTCTGTCCCCCGGAGGTGGGCACCCCCTCGGAGCCACCTCGCCCCCAAGCCTGGCACCCACGGCAGCAGCAACAAAAAGCCTCGGGAGCATTGCAGCCCCTGGGAATGTGTAGGGATGAGCTGCTTTAAGTCCTTCCTTGCCCTTTCTCCTCCAGTCTTGGGACTGGGGGGGCGTTTGAAGCCTTCACAGCACCTTCCCCTCCCACGAGTGGTGGGTGTGGAGCCTCCTGGGGTGGCCCCTGCCCAGCTGGAGCTGTTCCCCGATCATCCCAGGGTGTGTGCAGGGGTCCTGGCCCCACACCCAGCCCTGGTGCCCCCAAACCTGAGTCCTGCTCCATCCAGCCTGGTTCCACTCCCCAGCTGGCACCACTGCCGGGCTGAATCCCAGTGCCCATCGCAGCTGTTCCTGCTGCCAGGGGCTGGTGTGAGCAGGCCAGCGTGGCTGTGTTGCCCTCAGGCTCTGAGGGAGAAGCAGGGACAGAGTTTTGAGCTGTCTGGAAAGTGCTTGACCCACTCAGGCGCTCAGCTCCTACCCGAGGCAGGGCTTTTATCAGCCTGGAAATGCTCTGACCCCCCCAGGCCCTGCAGGAACACCCAAAACTCAGCTGCCTCACGTTCCCTGAAGGCATCCAGCTCCCTCGGGGCTGGAGCTGGGCAGCCTGCAGGCTCTGGGCTCTGCTTGCAGGGGTAAACATCACCCCAGCTCCCGGGCATTCCAGCTCCCTGCAGCCTGCCCGGGCTGCCCCCACCCAGCAGCGCTCCAGGAGGGAGCAGCCCCAGCAAGGGAAGGGTTTCAGATCCCAAATTCCTTCGTGAGCACCCCCCCCATTCCCAGCACGGCACATTCCTCTGTGCTCCGTGGCAGGTGGGCTCCTCTCCGGGTGGGATGTGTCCCTATAAAGCTGTCCCAGGCAAGGCTTGGCCTAGCAGGAGCTGCAGGGGCACATTTCAGAGCCAGGAACGGCCTCGCTCCCCGCAGAAATCCGGTGTTATTTGTTCAACTTAAAGGAATAGAAAAGATTCAGGCTGTGACAGCAGCCAGCCTGAGCTGCTGGTAGATGATTAACAGCCCGGCCTGCTCTCTGCCTCGACTCCCTGCCCGTGGCTGAGGCCGTGGTCCTCAGGAAAAGCTCCAAAGCAGCCTAAAAACCCAGCTACAGCAGCGCTGCGAGGGGATGGTCACCCCAAAATCTGAGCCACGCGCTGACCCCCAGCACCTGCAGCTCCCAGGGCAGGCTGGCGCTGAGGAGTGTGAGAAAAGGGTTGGTTTGTGCAGCACAGGCAAACAGCCTGAACTGGGGGAAAACACAAAGAAACTCCAACACCAGCCCAGCATCCAGGTAGAGGGAGGGACTGAGGTGGGAACAAGTGGGGTTCAGGCAGCTTCAGCCACCTGAGTGCCCAGGGCAGCCTCTTTGTTAGGCCACGCCTGCCCGCTGCCATTTGGGCCCCAAACCCTCAGAATTTAGCCTTAAAATGTGAAAAAATGTGGAAAAAGCAGGTCGGTCCCTTGCAGAGTCCTCACTGCGGGTAGCAAGTGAAATATGAGAGGGCTGGAGCCCAGCCTGTGCATCTGAGGGGAAAACACTGAGCTGCTTTGGAGGCATCTGCTTCCTTCGGGGAAAGATGGATAAAACCCTGCAAATGTCCCAAAAGCAAAGGCTGGGGAGGGTGACCCCACCGAATCCTATTCCCCCAGACCCTCTGCTAGATGGGGATGTGCTCGGTTTCACAAAAAGATAGCCCATTTTGTGGAGCCTTTGAATATTCAAATTGAAAGTATCGCGCAATCATTGATTGTCAAATCATTGGTTTCTAGAGGTTTTAAATACTTGGCATTAGGAGAGAAAAACTCAAACTTATACCCGTGGGGATAAAACAATAATATTGTCGGGATCCACCTGCCATTGCCACCAGGCAGGCGGGTCCCTTCACCCCCAAATTTCGAGCCTGACTCCTCTCGCCCCCTTCGCCAGCTCGTGGGGCCGGGGCCGGGGCCGCCTCTGCTGCTGCACCGGGCACCTGGCGAGGTGCTGCCCGCTCCGGCTCGGGATGTCCGGTAAGCCCCGCTCCGGCCGCCCGCCGGCCCCCGCACCCCGCTTTGGGGCCGTTTCGGGGCTCGCCGGGGTCACTTCGCGAGCGCCGCGATCCCGCCTGCCAGGGCAGGAGGGAGCGGGGAGGGCGGGGAGCAGGGAGGGAGGAGGCAGGCAAGGATCGGCGGCTGCCAGCGCGGCCGGCTCGGGACCGGGCTCGGCGGGCACCGAGCGGGGCTCTGCCGGCTCGGCTGCTCTGCGCCGCGACCCCCGGCCGGGGGTGACNCCCTCCGTGCCCCCCCTGCACATCTGGGTGCTCTCACTGCATCTCTCCGTGCCCTCCCTGCACCTCTGCGTGCCCTCCCTGCATCTCCGGGTGCCCTTCCTGCATCTCTCTGTGTCCTTCCTGCATCTCTGGGTGCCCTCCGTGCACATCTGGGTGCCCTCCCTGCACATCTTGGTGTCCTCGCTGCACCCCTCCGTGCCCTCCCTGCATCTCTGGGTGCCCTCCTCGCATCTCTGGGTGCCCTCCGTGCACCTCTCGGTGCCCTCCCTGTACATCTGGGTGCTCTCCCTGCATCTCTCTGTGCCCTTCCTGCATCTCTGTGTGCCTTCGTGCACATCTGGGTGCCCTCCCCGCACCTCTGTGTGCCCTCCTTGCACCTCTGTGTGCCCTCTGTGCATGTCTGGGTGCCCTCCCTGCACCCCTCTGTGCCCTCCCTGCACACTCCACCCCGCTCACGCTGCTCCTGAACCCCAACCCCGCTCCCCAACCCTGAGTCCACCCCTGTCCTTGTCACCCTGCTCCTCCTCACCCCGTGCCAGACTCCCAGCCCACCCTCAGCACCCTTTCCCTCGATCTCCAGCCCCATCATTCTGCCCCTTGACCCCCGGGCCACCCTTGATACCCTTCTTCCTGTCCATCACTCTGCCCCTGGGCCTCCAGCCCCATCCCCTGGACCTCCAGAACCCCCACTCTGCTCCCTGCCCACCCCGTGCCCACCCTCGCCATCCCACCCTTGACCCTGCTGGCAGGGGCTGCTGCCTCCGAGCCCAGGGAGGCCTGGGTGCTCTCCCTAAATTCCACCCCTCCCTGCCCTCATTGCTCCCATCTTCAGTTTGCTGAACAGAAACAAAACACCAAAACATGAGAAGGATAATCCCCAGCAAACTGCCCTCGAGGCAGCCCTGCCACCTCTCCGGAGGGACCCGGGTGCCTGTCTGAGCTTGTCCTCCCCCGGAGCACCCCGGGGGCACTGGGAGGGCTGGCAGAGGTCACAGCAGAGCAGGACAGTGCCCGCAGTGCAGAATTCCCTGGATGTGTGGGCAGAACCCCCAAACCCGGCGCTGGTTTTGTGCCAGGATCTCCTGGCAGCTGCCTCGGGGAGGGTGTTCCACGTCCAGAGGTGGCACTGGAAGGCCAGGTTCAGCTCTGGCACTGCTGCTCTCCTGCTGTGGGTTTATTTTTGGTGCCTCCTTCAGGGCTGTCTGCTCCCTGCTCTGGCGTTTTTTGGGTCTCTAACCAGTCTGGGTGTGTTTCCTTTTCTTGTGTGCTTTGGATTAAAACACTGGCAGAAAGTTAGAGCAGCAACAACTGCCAGAGATCTGAGTGCTTTACCATGAGTACAACAAGTGGAAGTGGTTTTTCAGAAGAAATAAATTCTTTATCATTTCCTGTCCTAAAAATCCCTCGTCAGGCAGGGGCTGGTGATTGCTGGTTGCCTTTGGCTGGATTAAACACACCCTAAATGCTTATTGGAAATAAATAGGGGTTGTACATGAGCAGAATGAAGAGATAATCTGGGCTTTGCAAGAAAGCAGTCATTTTATTTGTGTTTTGTTTAGCTCTCTGAATAGCCACCCACATATTTCCATTGTTTTATTCCTGGGCTTCATCTGCCAGATGAAGCACTTCCCACATTTATTTTCAGGTCCTGAGAGAGGCAAAGATGTGAGGAATTTAAATGAATCCAACAGCAGCACCAGATGGAGCTTGATATTGGGAAAGCTGGAAGGGGGGAAGAAGGAGATAGAGGAGAGTAAAACGTGTGGTTATTAAATATTATCAACAACAAGATCCTCATGAGTGCCTGCTTGCCACAAGCTGGAACAGCAGGTGTTAAAGAGGGCTGTGAGTGTGATTGCAAACACCAATTAGTCATGGTAACTCTAATTGTTCTCCTGAAAACCTGCTGGATCTGCTGTTTGCTCTGAGATTCTCCCTCCTTGTAAAGTGTTTTTTTCCACGAATTCTTCCAGGAAAGCCCAAGGTGTACCAAGGTGTGAGGGTAAAGATCACAGTCAAGGAGTTACTGCAGCAGAGGAGAGCACGGCAAGCGGCCACTGGTTCAGCAGTGAGTAAAAATATTGAGGTGTTTGCTTTGTATCTTCCCTTTTAATGTTGGTTTTTTGCCAAGGCTGGGCAAAATCTGCAATCATCTGGGCCAAAATCTGTTATCTCTGGGCCAAAATCTGAGTGCGACAGGCTGGTGAGGATGGGGGAGAAGAACATTCAGCCAGAGTGGCTGCAGCAGTGACCTAGAGGGGTGAGAATCTGAGGAAAACAGGGAGAAAGCAGAGCTGCTGCTGCAGAAAAGTCACTCCCCCAGGGATGGAAGGCTCACCTGGGCAGCCCCAGCCCTTCTGGAGGAGGGGATGGAGCTCTGTGTGCACACACGTGTGCACATTCCCTCTCATCGCCTCTTCCAGCCTTTGTAGGATTCCTCCAGCTCCAGCCACTCCGGGGATTTGCATAAAGAGCTTGGCAAATCATTGTTTCTTCCTGGTTCGTGACACTGCAGCTCTTGAAGGCTTTCAGATTTCAGCTTCTGCATCTTGTTGCAGCTGACTGCACAAAAATCAGCCTGGGAGCCAGGGGCAGAGAGGTCTGGGTGAGCAGAACTGTCAGGTTTTGGAAACGCTGGGTCACTGCTGCCCTGCAGCCTCCTCGTCACAGCCAGGTGCCCCAGGGCTGCGTGGAACCGGTTCTCACTTCCCACCAGCCCTTCACACAAGCCCTGTGGTGCCCACACAGGAAAAAGTGAAAGGTGGCGGTGAGAGAAGCCACCTCGGTGACCTGCACAAGGTGTGGCCCGCCCCCAAACCCCCGAGGTTTGGGCTGGCAGGATGAGCACTGAGAAAAGCTCAGCCTGGGGACTTGGTCTCTGTCTGCCTTGGCACATCTGCGGCAGGGAGAGAAGGCACTTTCAGCCCGGAGGAGCCACTGTTTAAGGCTTTAAATGCTTGGGATGTGCTGGGAAGTTGTTGCCAGGGAAATGAGCTGCTCGCTCGAGAGCATCGTGAATAAAGGAAATGAAGTGGGGCTCTGTAGGAATTAAAACTGAGGGAAAAAACCCAGCAGCGTTTGTGCTTGCAGAGTAAAATCCTGGCCCCCAAATGTCGAAACTCCCGTTGCTTTTGGGGTGGATTTCTCCCTTCCAGCAGGGCCGGTTCCCAGAAGTGGCTGATCTGTGTCCTTCAGGTTCCAGCATCCCGTAAAAAATGAGGTTGTCCATTTTCACAGAGCTGGGTTGGAGTGGGGAGCAGTGCCAGAGCTGGGTCTCAAACGCCATCAGTCCGTTCTGATGGGATCCCCGCGGCGGTCTTTAGTTAATTACTCATTCTCCGTAACATCCATCCCTACGAATTCCTCGGGATTCCCTCCGCTGCGGAATTCACGCTGCTGGAATTTCACACCCACGAGTTTCAGAGGCAGCTCTGTGGAATCGGGGGTGCAGCCACCAGAGTCCCCCAGCACGGTGCCGATCCAAGGCTTCCCACCGGGCTGGTGCTGCGCTTCCCGGCGCTGCCACCGGGAAAAATCCTGTTAGGAGCATTAATCTGACGTTCTGGCAACGCCGGGGAGGTTTTCCAAGCCACAGCCAGGAGGGAAATAAGGTTTATCTCAAGAGTTTACACCAAAATCCAGCCTCACCTTGCTCCGTGCCACAATTCCTCTCCTCCCTGTCTCTTTGCTCAGGTTCCGTGGGGCAGCAGCAGCAGCAGCATCCAGTTTGCAGAGTCCGTGTCTCCGCCTCACCCAGGTTGGTACAAAGCCCATCCGCACGGCCCTTCCCGCCCCATTCCCAAATTTTCCCACAGCCCCGAGCCTTCCCAGCCCCGGGTTGAGGCCGGCACCACCCGCGGTGCGGCCAATCAGCACCGGGAGGAGCCCGGGGAATGCGGATGAGGAGCTCGGGAGCGCACGGCGCTCTCCTTCCCAGGGGATTTTCTTCCCACAGCAAGGAGCTGGATCCCTTTCGGGAAGGGATGCTCATCCCCGGGGGATAACATCGCCTTCCCCGGGCTGTGGGTGCCCCTGAGGGTCAGAGTGCCCTGGAGCACTTGGCTGAGCTCTGTTCCCGTCTCCCTCTCCTGCCAGCATCCATAGGAGGGACAGAAATACCAGATTTTCAACAACACCAAGGGTTTCCTCCTCCTGCCTGCGAATATCCAAGGAAAAGGGGGAAGGGGTGAGGGGAGTGGCACTTTGGGCTCACAGATCCTTCAATTATGCCCAGCCAAAGCACAGGGGAGAGGTTGGGCAGGTGTGAGTGCACCCATTGCATGGACAAGGAAATTGTTCAGTCATCGATAGCTGAGAATCCATTTGCTTATGTTAATAAAGAAACGTGAGACACGCCGGAGCCGACATGCCAAAGCCTTTTCAGGCTGGAAAGTCTCCACCAGTTTATGTATTTTGGGTGTTTCTCACTCCCCACAGCCAGCTAAACACTGCCACCCTGACCCGCAGTGTGCACTTCAGACCTGTGGATGGGCTTTGCCTTAAACCTGGTTTGAACTCGGTGTGAAAAGAGAATAATTCTGACAAGCCAGGCCTGCTGTGAGCTTTCCAGGAACTCACCCTTTGGCCTGTGACACTACGTGGTCACAGAGCCACATCATCCCTGGCTTGCTCAGAAGTTTGTCTCCTGTCTGGCTGTTTGGAGGTTAAAAAAGCAAATTTTCCTCCTGTTATCCCGTTTTTCCTGCAGGTGTAGCTGCCCCGGGTCTGGAGATGAGGCAAAGGCACATCTGCCAGGCTGGGAAGCACAAATCTCTGCCTGGCACCTTCTGGGGCTGCCAACAGTGCACAGAAGGGAGGCCAGAGGGTCAAGAGTCTGAGGGAGTTTCCAGCTGGATCCCTGTCCAAAATGCCTGGGGCCAGAAGAGTTTCCAGCATTTAAAGAGCTCTGTAGCTGAGGGGGCTGCATGCCCTGAGTTATTCACGTGCTTTAGAGCTTCTCCCTCCTGCTTTCTGCTTTCCTGGAAAATTCACCTTGCCCTTGCAGGACCTGTTTTAATGTCTAAATCCACAGGGTCACTGAAGACAGGGGAGCACTGAAACCCAGCCCTGCCCTTTGTGAAGGCCCACACTGCCTAACCTGCTGCTGCCTGCTGTCCCTTCTCTCGCAGAACCTTTTGAAGCAGAGCCCATCCCTCCCGCGCCCAGCTGCTGCCCATCCTGGCAGTTTTCCAGCTGCCTCTCCTGCGAGGAAAGCCCCGGGTACCTGGAGCAGCTGATAGATTCCTGCCTCCAGGCGGATGCACCCTCAGAGCCGGCGTTCAGTGCCTGCCAGCCGTCCTCACACTACAGCCCCGACGCCTTCCAGCCAGTCCAGCTCTGCTTCAACCAGGGCCTGGTGAGCTTCGGGCCCCGGGGGAGCAGCCAGAGATGTCCCCAGGGGGAGAGGGACTCCCATCCTGGGGCAGAACGGCAGCCAGGTGGGGATCTGGCTGCTTTTTGGAGCCTGGGATGCTCGCGGGGGCTCGGGATGCTTTCCCATGGGGAGTCCCAAATAAACTGGGAGAGGCTGCAGGATGGGGAATGTCCCAAGCTCAAGGAGCAGCCCAGTTCCTGCTAGGGGTTGTCCCTACTGCCAGAAACTGCCTTTGGGTTTGGACCTCCAAGGTTTCCCTGGGCAGCCAGACCCCCCTGAGGAAAGCAACAGCACGGGAATTCTGCCTGCTGGCCACATTTCCCTGAAATCTCCATTTTCCCCTCCTTTTTCTCTCTCTCTCTCTCTCAAACTCCAGGCTGCCAGCTCGCCCAGCTCAGCTGACCTGCCCAGCCCGTGGAACTCCAGCTGCTCTCCCCCTCAGCTCTCTCCCCTCACCCCGCTGACCCCCAGCCCACCCTCTGCTCTGGACACCAGGCCCTACAGCTGCCCCATGGAGGAGTGGCCCTGCCACCCCCCCTGCCCCCTGCCCAGCCCTGCCTGCTGCTGCACAGCCTGTGGCTCCCCGAGCATGGACAGCAGGGTCCCTCAGTGCTTCCCCTGCCCCAGCACGGACTGCATGGAGCTCCTGCCACCCCTGGGCCTGGCTGAGGACTTCTTCAGGAGGGACAGGAGCTGTGACATCTGCTACAGCTAATGGGGGCTGTGGTTTCACACATCCACTGCATCCAAATCAGATTAAATTGCCCATGAACTATGCAAAGTTGTGCTGCCTAACACAGTCCAGTCTATTCTTCACTACTTACACAGTTTTTTACAGGATGCTGTCACTACATTAATCCTCCTGCTGTCAGGGGTGTTTGGTGGTTGTTGTTGTGGTGGTTTGGTGGGGTTTTTCCCCCTGGTTTTTTTCCCTTGTTGCTGTTTTTTAAATAAATCTGAAGCTGCCTTATCAAACCAATGTCATGCAACCAGCTCTTTTTGATACAAATAAATCATTTGGTGCAAATGCTGAAGCCTGGTCATTTTTCATGTGCTCAAGGTCAGTGCTTTCCTCTCGTGCTGCTGACCCTGCTCTCATGGAGGTGAGGATGAGATTTTGAGCAGCCTATTCATCCAGCGACATGAAAGGCCTCACTCACTCTTTCCAGCAGATAAAAAGTCCATATTTAATCCAGCATCCAGCTTTTCCCAGCTCTGAGGTGGATCTGCAGCTCCTCACCCCCTGCTGCTGCTCAGGCTGCCCCGGTGACATTTCCCAGTGGTTCTGGCAGGAAGGAAAAGCTGCTGTTGGCCACACCAGCCCAGGGTTTAGCCCACAGCCCCTCAGAGGTAAAAATCCAGTGCCAAACTAGCAGGATTTTTAAATTAAAACACGTAGTTTGACACCTTCAAATGATATCTCCCCTTCTCCCCTGATTAATCTCAGCGTTGGCCCAAGTGATAAATTCGTGAGGTCACAGCAAGCTCCTAAAGAGCAGTTCAAGGTGTGATCACCCCTGTGCAGGGACACCCCACCAAGTCTCATTTTGGTAGAGCTGGCAGCTGCTTCAGCCCCTGAGTGACATTTTGGGGCACTGGAGGGCTGAACTTCTGCCCCAGAGCTCGCCCAGTGCCAGCTGCTCCTGCCTGCTGCCTCGGGAGCGGGCACACCTCGAGCCACACGTCAAAGCCCCTTATCAGCAACATGAAAGAGCCAGGAGAAGATAAGGTTGAGGCGAGAAACTTGAGGCTTCGAGAGGAAACGAGGTGCCCACATCCTCCCCAAGGCTGGCCTGAGCCTAGCAGAGCCCAGGAGATGCTGTCAGGGAGCAAAGGGCACCGTGAAATGGTGAGTAAGGGTTGGAGAACCCCTCTGAACACATCTTGCAGGAGCAGCCTCAGTGTGCACAGCAAGGAAGGCAAGTGCTGGAGTCTCACGAGACATCTCTGCCCTGAGATGAGGTGGGGGTGTGATTCTGAGAGGTTATTGGCAGAGTGAACAGTTATCAATGTGCTGTGGTGTGGATCCTCCCCAGCACTGCTCCGTGCAGGGGCTGTGGCTGTGCCCATCCCTGATGCCACAGCTGCTGCTTGGGCACAGCCACTTAGCAATGGGAGCACTAAAACCACCCGAAATCCCATCCTTATCCTTGGAAGATGCCTGATCCAGGCGAAAAAACCCCTCCTCAGTGGAGGAGACAAGGATATTTCCAGCAAAATGTTCCTCCACACCAAGATCTCCAGGCTGTGTCAGCTTCCATCACGTAAACAGCTTTGTCCTCCATCCCTTGCAGCCTCCTCCTCTTTCCCTGCTCCTTCCTCCTTCTCCAGGGGTTTTGCAATCCCCCCGTGCCAGGCTGGAAACATGTTTGAGATGCTGTCCCCACCTCCCTGTCAACAGCCCCAGGGGACACACTCAGGGCAAGTAAAAGCTTGCTGGCTGTTGACACAAGGCCTTGTTGACACAAGAAAGGGGAAAAACACAACAGAGGAGCCATTCAAAGGTGGACTGTGCGTTTTTCTGGCTGTGAGAAATGTATTATTTCCCTCTTTTATCCCCCCCCAAAATAAAAGAGGAGTTGAAGGAAATACCTGAGAGAGCTGGCACAGCCCTGCTGCAAGGCTGGCATTTCATCAGTCCCTGCCTGGTGAAGCCCTGACAGCCTTTATAAACACAAACCCGAGGATCATCTCGTGCTTCCAAAGCCATGAACAACTCCAGAAGTTACCCGGAGTTACAGAGAAAAGAAAAGGTTCTTATTTTCAGCTTCTCTTCCCAAGAATTTGATCTAAAAGTTTCGCTTGCCAACCGACTGACAGCTTTTCTACGGTGCCACTTCAGAACGTTTGTTTGGTGATAACGAGCCTTTGTTAGGAGCAACTTATCCAAAGCCACAGGTAGGAAGAGATAAACTGTGCAAATAAAGGGATATCACACGCTGCCAGCAATGCTGAGCTTGGAGAAATTACATTTCCCCCGAGACAGCAATAAAAAATCGTGGGGTGAACTGTGAACTGCTTAAACCAGTGAAATTCACCTCCAGTAGAGAAGACACTTAGGACAGGCTTAAATTGGTTTTCTTCCCAGCTAGGCCAGGAATTAGGAAAGGGAAAGGTGCTTTACACACAGAGGGAAGCAGCAGCTTCCAGCAGTCTGGTGGCTCCAGTCCAGAGCCAGCAGGAGCAGCTTGGGGACTGTGGCTGCTTTCAGAGCAGGCCCCTGCAGGCTGAGCTTTGGGAAGCTGAGCTCAGGGAGAAGGAATCCTGGGGCTCTCATGGGTTCCTCCCACTCAAACCTCATCCTTCAGCTCCCAGCAGCACCAGCTGCCAGAGTGATGCTTGAATGTGGCCACATTCCTCCCAAAAGGATGTTTTCCCCAATATTGTGGAGATGGTGATGACTGCAGACCCCCAGTGACACTGCTTTGTATGAAACACCCAACAGATCACATAAGAAAGGGAAAAGCCACTCTGGGAAAGAGAGCTCCTGTATTTTTTTCACTCGCTGCCAAAGGACTTCAGTCACCTCACAGACATTTCTAGGTGGCAAAAAGCTTTTTACATTTTCCACGTGCTGCTCACAGGTTGACAGTTCTGCTGCTGGCAGGTCCCAGGAATTGATATTTTATCCATCATTTTGTCTTGCCACACGGTACTAAGTCACTGATACAGTTATCTCTCCACTGAGGCCTGGCTATAACATCCTTCCAAGTGAGACAGCACAGGCTTTTGCTGGCCTGTGCTCAGATACATGAAAATTTATGCAAACACATGCAAATACACGTCTGTTTCTCTGTCAGTGGCGCTGGCAGGATTGTAGACACCGTGAGGTGAGAGGCAATGGCCCAACAGCAGAGAGAGGAGGGCTGGGAATTCGAGATCTCTGCATTTCTTAAGAGCTTTTGTTCATGTCAGTTGTTCAAACACTCCAGGCCTGCGAGTGCCTCAGGAAATCTCAGGCCACTGAGGCAGCCGGGGGTGCTCAAGGAAGTGGCTGCAGTGATTTAGGAGCTCTCCCTTCATCTCTCTGCTCATCCTGCTGGAGAGCAGCACCTGTGAGACTCTGAGAAAGCAGCAAGAGGCAGCTCAGAGCGAGCCCTGAGGTGGGGCAGCCTCTCCAAAGGCGGCCTTGCCTCCCTTCAGGCACCGACCTCAGTGCCCTGCCCAAGAGGCATCGATTGCACAGCAATTCACAAACATTTCACAGAAACGCTGGGGAGGATCTGTTCAACCCCTCTCAGGTGGGAATGGGAGTAGGAGAGCCCTCACCCCTGCTGCCCTGACCCCGCTGTGCACAGACCCACAGGGGTTTTCTGCCCTAAAAGCTGTTGGAGACCCAAAGGAATTCTCTGTCTCCCACACAGGTGAGGGCTCAGCTCCCCACCTGAGGGGCTTCCAGAGCTGTTCTGTGCCACCAGAGCCGGAGACTCGGGTTGGATTGGAAGTGTCCCTTCACTGGGAATCCCTCAGGATCCACACAAACCTGCCCCACATCCTTGTTCTTACAGCACCCGCTTCTTTTCTCGGGCTGGGGTGACAGCCTGGCCATGGGGAGCTGCTCCAGGGCCCTCCCAAAGTGCTGACAGTGGGCAGTCCCAGCTTGCAGGACCCTCCCGTGGGGCTCTTGGGTTTGGGTGTCAATTCCCTGGGGTGAAATCCAGCCAGGGATGCCTCCTCAGGCTGACTGGAGCTCTCCATCCAGGCTTTCCCTCGGGATCCTGCATTCCCAGGGGAGCAGGGTCAGTGCTAACTGCACATCCCAGGGCCTTCAGCACTTCCAGCTGTCCCTCAGTGCAGGGCCCAGCCCGAGGCACAGCTTGGGGGTGTCTCAGATCTCAGAGCAGCATTTCTCAACCTTTTACAGCCAAACTGCCACCTTGTGCTCTGTCACCTCCAAGGGTTTCAGCTGCTACCAAATCAGAGCTTGGCTGTGCTTTGAACTTATTTGGAATATTCACTTATTTACGTAGCAGCCATTTGAGTTGCTCACCTCCTTGCTGGAGGTTTATTGCATTCTTTGTAAACAAAATTGAGTTTTCAACCACTTGGAAGCTGATCTGCTGCTGCCTGACGTGCTGCTCGTGGCCCACAGGTTGAGAAACACTGTCATCCCAGCCTGGGTTAAGCCTGGAGGAGCAGGGATGTGCTGGAGAGCCACCCTCAGGGTTTTTCTAGGAGGCAGAAGCTGGAGTTGAAGCCAGCCCATAAATTGCAGCTCTCTCAGGATCTGGCATTTCGGCGGCAGGAGATGAATGCAGGTGAGACTTTCCCTTTCTTCAGCAAATGCCTGACCTGCCAAAAAATATGGAATTTCAGAAAGCACCACCTGAGCCACCCAAAACACTCCCACACCTCATTATTTACATGTACATGTGCAACTAAATAAACATCCAAATACATCAGGAATATTTTTATACCTGCCAGCCTGAAACCCACGCACCCCTGGGTGTGCAGGTGTGTTAGGGGAGGGCAGGGAGAATCCCACAGCAGCAGGGTGGATCCCATACCTGGTCCCCAGCTTTTCCAGGAGGGGCCATGTGGATTGGCTGGTCGTTGTCCAAATTCCGGATGCTGGGGTCTGCCCCGTGGTCCAGGAGCAGCTGGATGATTTCCTTCTGGTTCTTGTCACCAGGCAGAGCAGCTGCCATGTGCAGGGCTGTGTTGCCATGGGCCTGAAGCAGGGGGAGGAGAAGGAAAAGGAGTAAAAAAAACCCAGATAAACTCACTCATGAGCTGTGCTAACTGCTCAGAATCATCCTAGAAATGGAGATGTGAAATGAGAGAAGAATCCTCATGGGATTTGTCCTCAGGAGGGGAGGGAGGATCTCTGCTCTGTTTCTCCCAAGCAGGAAGTTTGTGGATTTAGATTTTTTTTCTTTGCTAGAGCACCACAAATTGGGGGCTTTGATGCTTTGGGTATGGGTGGTAAATGGCCCTGAACCAGGAACACTCCCTGGTTGCAGAAATCCCCCCTAAATCACACCCTCATGTACGATTGCTCTGAAATCCCCCCTTAAAACTGCTCTGAAATCACCCCTAAATCAAACCCCCATGGAAACAGAGACCTGGAGAAAAGAGAAGGATGTAAGAGGCATGGAAACATTCCACTGGGAGACATTAAATCGGATTATAGACACCAACCACACCATGCTCTTGCCCACCACACAAAACTCCACACCACCAGCCCCATCTGTGCTCCACACACCCCCACTGCCCCCTTTTCCAACACCTCCAAGTGCCAGGAAGTTGCAAATTCCCGAGGTCAAGCATGGATTGGCTCCAGGGCCAGGATTTGCAGGGGAAGGACAGAGCTGGCTGTGAGGCCAGCCACGGATGGAGGGCAGAGAAGCTCTGGTGCCACCAGACCGTGTAGAAATCTGTGCCCTGTCTGGTCAGGTATGACTGGTAACGGTTCTAAATGAGAAAAACCTGGTAAACAAAGGCACAGGGCGAGGTATTTTTAGGCTGCAAGAGTCTCACTGAGGCAGCTGCTTGGTTTTTTTCTCTCAGAAACAATCATGGGTTTGTCATGACGTTGGAATGGCTGGACACGAATTATTAATAATTAGCCTGTATTAATATTCCAGTTGTTAAAATGACTCCGTGTGATTTTCAGGTCCTGTTAACCACTGAGACACCAGGGAGAACTGAAGCAGAAAATAAAATTGTGGAATTTCAACAGCTTTTCTCAGACAAGGCATGTTTTACGAGCCCTGAACGAGCAGATCCTTGTCAATTTTATTATCCCAGAAAGTCAAGGGATGGTTACAAGCTCTTTACAGGATTTCTTGTTAAAATGGAAAGATCTGCACTTGAGAGCTTCCAAATTCAGGCATGGACTAAGAAGACAAGGCAATCTAACCTTGAAGCCTTGGGTTGACTTCAATAGATCTTATTTTAGACAAAGTCCAGAGCACCAACATTTGGGGCCCAGGAATCCTCCAGATGAAAAACACCTCCAGGGCTCCAGTGTTTTCTCATTGTGAGAACCCCATGGAAACAGATTTGGAGTGAGGCAACAAGCAGTGGGTGAGCCAGGGAAACCTGAGCATGGCTGTTCCTTTGTCTTCTTCACGCTTGGAAGAGCTAGAAGAGCCAGGCTGGGCATCAGACAACCTCACTGTCATATTTCTCCCTGTCCCAGACAGCTCAGCAACAAGACTGAAGACTCTGAGTGATCCTATCACAGGAGGAAGCTCTCCCAGGATTGTGATCAAGAGACAACAGAGGCTCCCGTGGACAGGCTCTCACCTGCCTGAAGGGTCTTTAAAGATACAGGAAGAATGCAGTGAAAGGTCCTTCAGAAAAACAGAAAAACTCTACAGAAAAACACGGACTCGGTGCCATTAGCCCCACACACACAACCCAAAATATGTTTTCTCCAGTCCAGCAGAATTCTGGAGGGGTAAGAAAAGTGAAGCTGCCTTTTGTCTGCCTCAGTGAGCCACGGAGCTGACAGAGAAACTCAGTTCCTTCCTGAGGGACAAAAACCTGGGGAGCACAAGCAAGGCTGAGAGACTGCAGCTGCTGAAATGAAAACCAGGGACCCCCAGCTTTGTCCCCTTCCTCAGAGGTGGAGGGCAGAGGGAGGGAAGCACCCAGAATCACCCACTCAGCCCTGCTGAGAGGGGGCAGCTCGTCCAGAGCCAAAGCTCTGGCTGGTGGGACAGGGATGCCTCAGCTGAGGCTCCCAGGAATGTCAGGAGTTGTGTCTGGGAGGAAGGTGAAGCTGATGCCTGGGTGATAGCAGCACTGCTCAGGACCTGCTCCAAGCTGAGGTGTGGGCCAGCCCTGAGGAAGTTTCCAGCTTGCTTTGCCCAACCCAGGGATGGCTCTGCCAGAAAATGTGCAAATAACTTCTAAGCAGAAAGAATCCCTTGACAGAAACAGGAACTTTGTCCTTCCTGTGGTGGCACTTTTGACAGGAGACGTGGATCGATGGCTGCCCTGAAGTGCCACCTCTCAGTGGGATGTTGCTGTCAAACCTTGTGTCACCACAGGGCTGTTTTCTCAGTCCTCAGCCCAACATTCTAAAGTTCATGGTCCTCCTCAAGCAATCACTTCCCACATCCTTCCTTTTCCCTGGTTTTCTCCTTCTCGTTCTGTCAGCTCCTGCTGGGAGAGGGCCCTGCTTTTCATGACAGAGCCCAAGCCAGGTGCTGCTTTCCAGGTGTTTTTTTACTGGAAAATGCAGTTTGAGATTGAAAGAAGTTCAGATTCACAACTGTTGCTCTTCCCCTCTGGAAAAAAAAGCCCTGTTGCTGACAAAAATTACCTTGTTGTTGACAAAATCCTTGGACTTGAAAGCGTTCAGCTCCAAGAAGTACCTGAGCAGGGAGACGTTGCCATCCTGCACTGTGTAATGAAGAACTGTCTTGTTGCTCTTTACATCCTATTTAAAAACAGAGAAAAAAAACATTAGAACTCCAAGCCAAATGAGAAATGTTCTGCAGGACAGCCTGGAGCTATCCCATAAACCCATCAGAGGAAACCCAGGCCAGCCCTGCAGTTGGTGTGGAGCACCTCCTTCCCTCCAGTGACCCTGTGAGTCCCAGTTTGCTTCAGGACCTCCAAAAGACAGCACCTAACTCCACCAGCAGTCCCTCAGAAGGGGAGCAGGCTTCATGCCAGCAGCTCATTCCTTCTCCAGTTCCATGTTTTGAGCATTAAATGGGGGAGAATTCCCAGAGAAACCCGGGGGTACCCGGGGCGATCCTCACCCGGCTGTAGATGGAGGCTCCGGTCTGCACCAGGAGCTGGATGCAGGATTCCAGCTCCCTGCTCTGCTGCTGGAGCTCCCTGTGCTGCTCCTCTGGCAGTGCCTGGCTGCCCTGATCCCTCAGCAGGCTGTTGTGGGCCAGGACAGCGCAGTGG
This sequence comes from Platysteira castanea, assembly GCA_013397175.1. Taxonomy (NCBI): domain Eukaryota; kingdom Metazoa; phylum Chordata; class Aves; order Passeriformes; genus Platysteira; species Platysteira castanea. The sequence goes on along the minus strand of VYXC01003688.1, from coordinate 157,152 downwards.
AGAGGGGTATGGCCTGGAAAATAAATGTGGATGGAGATGAGGGCAGTGCCAGGAAAATGCTGATGTGCAGAGAGGAGGCAGGGCTGGCACAGAGAGCATTTATTCAATCATTTGTTCAATCATTTATTCAATCATTTCTTCAATCATTTATTCAATCTGTGCAGGTGTTTTTGAGGCACAAGCCCTTCTCTGCTTCCTTCTCTGGCTCCATGGACACTTTCTGGGGCATTCCAGCATGTTCTCAGCTCCAGTTGTGCATTGAATGCCCCCTGAGCCATCAGCACCTTTGAATTTTGTGGTATTTAAGTGCACAGCCACGACTCTCTCTCCCCCAGGCATTTCCTGAGCCTGCTCTGGCCTCCCAGCACACCCCAAAAACCAACAAGCATCAATGAAATATCCAACACAGGTTTTCACACCACTTGTGCAAAGCTTTTTACCTTCAAAATCCTTCATTTCCAGATCCAGAGGGAAGCCTAGTGACAGGATAACCTGGAGGCAACAGAGAAATGCAGAATTTTAGCTCAGCAGAACATGGTCCAAGCCAAAATCAGCTAAAACTAACAAAATTTAAAATCAAACCACATCAGATAATGATAAGTACAAAATAACCCCTATTTGACTCTAGAATTCAGTGCTGTGAATGTTTCCTGACAGGGACATTCAAGGTGATCAGGTTCCCTGGTTTCCTAACTCCCACCTAAATATCCTTTGAGATTCTCAGTTCAGAACAGTAAAATTCAGTCTCTGTCCCCAGCTGGGGAGGGCCACACTCCTCACTTTCACCCCGGATTAGGCAAAGACACCAGAAACACCAGGACATGTTTGCTCTGAGTGATCCTTGACAAGGACAAGTGAAAATCTCTCCTTGACAGATGTGGCCAAACTTTGTGACCTAAAAGTTTGCCAACACTGACAATTCTCAGGCTGGATTTATTTACTTCTTGTTTTCAGCATGCAACAGGATGTGAAGTTAAACACTCTCAGCTTGTGGCAATGAGGATACAGAAGCACCAGGAATTGTGATCTGGAGATGAGAATTTCTTGGATTTAGCAGAGAATCAACATCTTAAAACCCCTTAATATAAGAAAATGATGGATTCGACATGATGGAGCTAAGTAGCTCCTTGTCTATATTATTACAGATAATTTATTTATTTCTTTTGATTGACCAAAGCAAGTTGTCCACATCAATGGCTGAGAATTTTTGCAGTGACTCATCTGTGCCAAGTTAGACAAGGCTCAGGACAGAATCCTCTCGCTGAAAGATCACCCAGAACGGTTAGGGCTTGACTTATCTTCTTATAACAATAATAAAATATGTACAGATCAAATACTGACAGCTAGCTCTGAGGTGCTTGATTACTAGAGATTAGATAGTTAATCCATTAGACAAAAACCCCCAATAAAATAAACAAATAAACCATAAAGCCTTTCATGGCTCTGACCACATCGAGGAGCGAGCCTGTGCCCGTTTTCCCTTTTTACCCCAAGACAAAAAAAAAAAAAAAAGAAAAAAAAGAAACCCACAAAAGAAAAAGCAAACAAAGGAACCCTGCAATCCAAACCACCACAAGGCACTCTGCAAGGCTTTGTTGGCATTGTCTGGATTAAAACCCTTTTTCCTACTTAAGGAAACACCTGTTTTCCAAAGAACTGGCCGTGTTACACATTAACTGCCTGCTCAGGGCTCAGCCCGGGGCACGTGTGGGCACAGCTAACGACTGCTGGACGTGGTGCCAGCACGGCAGGCACCCCCTGGCACCTCACCCCTGTCCCCTGCCCTCAGGGAGCTCAGCAGCACCCACCAAACTCTGCTTGTGCTCAGCCCTGATGCAACTCAAGGCAGGGTTTTTTCATTAATTCCATTTTCTGGCCAGCAGTAAAACATTTAAGATGCACAGTGTGCTAATCCCTGCTGTGGAATCCCTTCCCAAAATTCCCACAGGGCCTTTTTTAAAGTGCTAATTTGCTGTCCAAGGCTGGCACTGCGTGGGTGCAGTCCCTGTCTGCAGAGAAATCCATGAAGCCCTAGAGAAGCAAAGATCTGCTCATGTAAGTCAGGTTTTGAAGGGAAATCTGGAAAATGTGACTCATTTTGAAGGCTGTGCCCGTGCTCTCCCTGTCTGCAGGGTTACATCTCATCTCTCCTCAGCTGGTTTGAGTCTGGACACAATTTTTGCTCCTGTCTGGATGGCAGTGACCTCAGGGAAGGGGTTTCACCCTGGTTGTAGAGCTCCCTCTCCTCATACCTCAGGGCTGGGGAACCCCCTCCAGTGCTCTACCACCCTGGAGGCTGCCACCAGCAGATTTAGAGCTGTGATCTGCAGAAATAATTTATTTCCCCCCACAGAGACACTAAAGAACTTTCCTCTGTAATACCAGGCTGCAAGTACAGTCCTAAAACAGGAATAAACCCACCCTGGCAAGCCAATTCCTGGCACAAGGAGCCTTTGCTCAGTCTCCATTGCTCACTGACACTTGACCTTTATTTAAAACCACCAACATCAACACTTTATCGTGGTTTTATACTGCCAGCAATTCAAGCCATAAAACGTCTCCTACCTGGAGGACTTGGGCATAGCCATATGTGGCAGCAAGGTGCAAAGCTGACTGCCCTTTGTTGTCCACGGCATTGACGTCTGCTCCCGCCTGGATCAGGTCGTGGACGATGGCTGCTTGCCTGGCAGTGACAGCCACCAGCAGAGGAGTCTGCAACAGCAGCACAGACATCTGTGAGAGCTGGCTCAGACAAACGGGAGAGCCTGGCAGCAGCTGCTGGCATCAGACAGGGAGTGGGGAAAGCCAGGGCTTTGTGCGATTCCCAGCGGTGGCTGAAATCCCGAGGATTGTGGTGCCCGCAATGACCACAGCTCGCAGGGTGGTTTGGAATCCCCGCGTGGCACCGTGAGGTGGGGACGTTTCCCAGCTCTTGCTGGACTCCCTCTAGTGTTCTTCAGCCCTTAATTTGGATGGCAACCCAAACCCAGCATTTTTGAAACCCCGATTGCATCAGGTACAGAGCAAGTCAGTTGGCCGTAAAACCTTCAGCCTCGGAGCCTGATGCCAACACACAAATATTTTGCTAGACCAGTGTTTTCTTACTTCACTGCATGAATCATGGGCTGAAAAAAGAATGGGCTCATTCTCATCCCACCTAAATTTATGATCCTGCCTCTTAATTTTACGATGCTGCCTGAGGCACCTCAGCGAGGCCTAGCAGTGCCAAGCCTTCCTTGCAGGAGCAGAGGGGCAGAGCTGGATTTTTTTAGGGTATCTTGCTCTCAGTCATGCCAAGCCTGTTCCCATCCCCAACCCTGCTGCTGTCTGAGGGAGGAAGTCGCCCCTTTTTACCTTTCCTCTGTGCTCCTTGGCATCGAGTCTCCGCAGGGGTTTCATGCGCTCTGCAGCTGCCAGCGTGTGGGCCCGCAGGCCTTTAGCTGCATAAATATGCAGAATTCTAAGACAGTAAATAGAGACACCGATCACTGCTGGGCCACCAACCACCCTGGGAGCAAAGAGTTTTACGGGGTAGCACTGCCACTTTGGGGGTTTTACACCCAGAGTTCCATAAATCCATGCCAGGAGCCCCAAAAGCTCCCATTCCCATGGGAAGGGCTTCCTACCTCCAACAGCTGCAGTGTCCAGCAGCCCTCAGCACTCCTGAGCTTTGCCATGCTGCCTCCTTCCCATTCAGCTCCTTCTTTCAGCTGAGATTCGCCACTGGGAGGGGTCAAAGTCCTCCACAATTCCCAGTTTGGGGAATTGGATGTGTGCATCACTTTTTGGGGTGATGCAGCCCTGGGTGTGTTGGTGAAACCTCACCCTCCGGGGTAACCAGCACTGCCTAATTGATATATTTGTAATCAAGCTGTTAAACTCTAATCTTTATCACAACTGTTGGAGAGAGGGACCCAGTCCTTATATTTTGCACAAGATAAAGAGTTGTCACAGCCCATGGGAGTGGCTGGTGGCCCTTAGTGATGGGGAGAACACTTCTCTGCTTCACTTTGGTCATCTGGCTCTGGCCGGAGCCACTTCTGTCCCCCCAGGCCCTACTTGCCAGGAAATCCCAACGCCCTAGAACAGGAGGAGACCACCCCACACACAATCACAGCAGCCCATGGCTTCATTCTGCTCCAGACAGCAATATTTGATGCTTTTCAGGCAGAAGGTGGTGGGCAGCTGTTTCTCTCCTTGGGTAATTTTGTACCCCAGAGCCACCCCTCACAATTTCAGGAAGTGGAAATTCAATTTTCTGGCTAATCTGATTTTCGGTCAAGCTCAGCATTAGCTGTGGCTGCACACCCACACATCCCCAAGGGTGCCAGGAGAGGATCATAGAGATTGAAGCTGAACTGCAGGAGCAAGGGCTGCTGCAGGAAATGCCTCCAGGCCACAGCTGGATCATGGAATTCCTCCTTAGTCTGCTTGATGTTCAAAATTAGCACAAAGTCTGACAGCCAATCTCTGGTTCTAGCCTGTACATATATTATTGAATGGATTGATTGCTAAACCAGTGCTTGTGGATAGGAAATAAAACACTCTAGGCATAGCAAAGTTACTGTAGATCTTTATTGAAAAAAAAAAAAGAATTTGTCTTTTTTTTTTTAACCAGAACAACCCAGAAAGAAATGATGAAACAGTTTCATCTCTGTTTTATGTTCACACACAGAATTTACATACATTGGAGTGAAAGGAATTGAAAAGCAATCAGAGCAACCACAGGCTTGATTCACAACTGCTTTATCCCAGTTTTACCTAGGGAATATCTCTGGACTTTTTAAAACTGGAGGAAGCAGTGGTGGATTAAGCTCCTTTGAATTAATTTCTTTGCTGGGTTTTTCTGCAAATATAAGCCACTAATTTCAATGCAAACCTGAACTACTGCTGTTTTCCAAAAACTTCATGATCACTTCCATGATCTAGTGCTTGTGTCTTCCACATTTGTCAATATTCAGTAGAAAAATACTCCCGGAAAGTCTTTAAGACTTTCAACCTGAGTTTTCAAACCTCACCCAGGCATGAACTGTAAGGCCACTTGAAATATTGCCTGGGTGGCAACTGGACTCCAGGTAATAAAGAGTACAATAAATTAAATTGCCGTTAGTCTTGCAAATCATAAAATCATCTAAAAATCCTGGGCTTTAGCAAGCAGAAAAACCCAGAGAAATTGTGTTCACCAGCCAAGAGCCTCTCGTTTGTCAAGAAAACAATAAACAGACTTCGAAGGGGATGTATCTCCTGAAATATATTTGCCTGTGGCATGGCACTCCTGAGCATCAACCAAAATATTTATAGAGGGGAAAGTGAAGCTACTCATTCTCCAGGAGAGGAAATCAGAAAGCCATAAAGGAATTGGGGGCACCTCTGGGCCTGGGCAGCTTTCCGAGGAGGGGTCACTAAAGTCCCCTGGCTCAGCACATCACCAGCTTCACACTCAAACGCTACAGAAAAGCGAAAATATTGCCAAAAAACAGTAATGCCACGGATTCCTTGTTGGGCTGCAGTCCAGACTCTGGAAATCACCTGTCTTCTCAAAGATCTCCTGATACAGGGCCATGAATTGCAATCCTGACTCAGACAAAACTGCCAGGGCAGGATCTGTCCATTGGCAGAACGGGCAGCGTTACCAGCCAGCCACTAAATCAGCCCCACACCTCAGATCTGGATATTTCAGAGTCCAAACCCACCCTGCAGCTAAAAGAACACAACCCCAACCCTCTGCTCCACAGCTGCAGGGCTGGGTTCCAGGGGCAGGCGAGGTGAGACCTTCCAGCTACGCCTTGGTGTGAATTCCTGCTCTGCAAACAGGGATCTCTGACTGCTCTGGCATTTCCTTCAGCTTTATTTTCAGAATACTGCAGCTGCCTGCACCAGCAGAACAAAGCTACGCTTTACATTTTCCTGATTTCCAAAGGAGGAGCTCGATTTAGGAGAGAAAAATGTCAGTTTAGGCTCCTCCAGTTGTTTTCTGGTGGCCTAAATCTGGTGGGAGTTCCTCCCTGGACAGGTCAAAGACACACAAACAAGGCATTTATACAAAAGCAGTGCTACTGAACCGGGTTTGCCAGAATTTAGGGGCAATTGTACCCTCACCAAATGCTACAGCTGGCCTTGGCTACACTGGATTCTGCCAGTTTGAGGCCATGAGGGTGAAAGTCACCTCGTGCTGGCGCTGAGCACAAGCGTGCAGCATCCAAAGCCTGCCTGGGAGAGGCAGCAGGAGCTGGAACAGCAGACGAATCTCGTGCTGGGCGCCAGGACGAAGCAAATTTCACTCACCACACAAATCGTGCTCAGCTAAAACTCCCACCCCACCCCACCCGCCTGTCCCTCCCTCCTCAAACCCCACCGAGCACTGAGGTGGAGCCCTGAGCAGGCCACGACCAGGCCCCGGACGCGCAACCTAAAGCCCTTCCACAGAGAGAGCGTGGCTTAACACGTACGTATCGTTGTCTTCGTCTTCCAGGAGCAGCTTCTCGATGGGCAGGGCGCCGATGGCTCGCCGGGCGTCCTCCAGCTCCTGCGGGGCCGGCTCGGGGATGGAGATGGGCACGGGCACGAACGGGGGCGCGGGCAGCGAGGAGGAGGCGGCGGGGTAGGGCAGGGGCGAGGCGGGCAGCGCGGGCAGCGGCTGTGCCCACGGGAAGTACGTGAGGGGCGGCTGCTGCTCCGAAACCTCCAGCGGCGGCACCACGGCCGGAGGGGTGCTGCGGGGCTGGGGAGGGACAGAAATGCGACAGAATGAGGTCATCGGCCGTGTGGGGAAGGGGGAGGATGCGGCGCAGGGTGGGGGTGCTCTTCATGCTTCTAATAGCACTCATGGTTCTGCTCTGGGTGGAGGTTTGCACTGAGGGTGACTGTGCCTTCTGATGGTTGTAAGCTTGGAGTCAGAGATTTTCACGCACTTTTATGTAAATAATAGACAATGTTTTCGTTCCTGTACTATGAGAGAACTTTTGATGAGCATCTCTTTTTACCAGCGAGATTGGAGAGGAAGTGACACCATCCTTTCAATCCCTTGTCACATCGAGAAATGTATAAATATAGGAGGACAAATAAAGTTCGTCCCTTTTCTTACCCATCTCAGCTCAGTGCGTGCCAAAGTGGTTCTTTCTCTTGTCCTATAGCGACAGGTGACATTTTTCCTGTGTCCAGGGCATGGTCACTTCAGGCTCCCTTCAGCTTTCTGTTCCCATTCCCACCCTCCCTGTGTCCCTGTAACATCCTGAGCTGGGATCTGCCCTCTGGACAGCCCCAACTTCGCTGCCACCAAGGCCGAAGGCAGCTCCTTGTGGCCTCTGGAGCAGCCCAGGCTGAGCCACATCCCAAACCCATCCCACAGCCCTTCCTCGGCAGCGAGGGCCGCGGGGACACAGAAATGGCCTTTGGGGGATCTGCTGGGTCTGCCTGAGCAGCCAAACTGAACCAGGGAAAGGAAAATCCTGCCTGAGGTCCACTGGAACAGAATTCTCTGCCCTTCCCCTCTAAAGGAGACCAGATCGTCTTGTGTCAGCCAAGTAGATTTTGTCTGGCCTGAAGCCAAATATTCTGCTATCTTCACATATATTGACCTTCCTCTTTTATCCTTAAACAGCAGCTTTGGAGAAATCTATTGCCAAGTCATCCTTCCTGCCTCACCTGGTTGATATGTTTCCTGGTACCCCATTTAGCTTTTTTTTAAATTTTAAGCTTGGAAATAAATAGTGAAGACTCCCTGCTGTGTAGAGAGCTGGGAAAAGGCTGTGAATTTCACCTGATTCCAGTACAACCACAACTTTTTTGCCCTGCTCAAACCATATTACTGTCCAGGAAACTCCGTGGTATGGATGAAAAGACACACAACATTATAGTAATTAAATAAATTCTACTAACTACACCCCATGGCTCTTGCTAGAAAGTAGAAATTAACATCATTTCCAGCTTGGTATTTTTGACTTACTGCAAAATTGGTGATGAGAGGCTGAGAAGTGTAAGTGAGGACGGAGGAGGGTCCCACCAGGGTGTAGCTGGGACACATGGGCTGGACGTACATATCTGCTGTGTAGGGACAGCTGCCAGCCTCGTGGGACACATAGTCAGGGTAGGGGCTCCACTGGGCCAGGGGCTGCAGGGAGGTGGGAGAGGGCTGGGAGATCCAGCCAGAGGCCACAGCTCCTTCGTCTGGGCCAGGCAGGGCAGGGGCAGCAGCGTCCATGTCAATGCAAGGCTGGCCTGGAAAACAGGACAGGATTAAAACCCAGCCCAGCCTTCCCTGGAGAGTCACGGAGAGTCAGGGATGCCTTACCCATAGGTGAATAGGAAGGGAGTGGCTGATGGGGCAAAACAACCTGGAAGAGAGAGAAAAAAAAAAAAAAATCAGAGGTGAAGCCCATCAGCATTAAATTCAATCCCTTAGAGAAGCACTGAGGGACAAAGCAGATCAGGCATCGTCAGCTGATTATCAGTGTCAGGGTCTGAGTTCTCCCACCCCACACAGGGGCCAGAAGAACTGAGCCTGGCAGCCAGGGCACACCACCCGAAACATCCAGTGTCCCCTCAGCTTGTGGGGACCTTAAAGTGTGTTTAAACCTTGTGTAGCAGAGAGAATTCCCCTTCAGAGAGGAGCCAGCCAAGCTGCTGCCTCCTGGGAGGGCAAAAGCAGGCTGAAACAAAGCTGCAAACAGCCCAGGGTGGCTCTGGCTGATCCCTTTTGGGCTCCTGAACAAGCTGCCTCCCTTCCACGCCACTTTCTGGCCTTAGGAATCAGATCCTGCCAAGGGCAAAGCACTTTTCCCTTCTCTATAAGGGATGGGAGGTGCTCAGCACACTAAAACCACCCCTCCTAAAGAGATCTCAGTGGCATTGCCAGGTAACCCAGGCTGCAGGGCCCTCAAAACCCTTTAGAGGTGCGAAGGTTCCTTTCACTGCCAAGGCATTGCAGGGGCTGGGCCATCACTGAGCTCCCTGGGGGAGAATTTTCCTCCTGTGTGTGGGGATTTTTCTCCTACCGTTGTAGCTGCAGTCGCACTGGAATTGTGGACATTCCCCCTTTTCCTCTTCAGCAGCTCCTTCACCGGCTCCTTCACACGGACACCTTGGTAGGGGCGAGGCTGTGGCTGCTGGTCTGGGGCAGAAGCTGAGAAAAAAAAATTAAAAATAATCCAGGTGACTTTTCTTTTCCTTTCAGGGAGCCCAAATCCCCAGGGCAGCCTGATGGCTGTACCAGTTTCAGTTTATTTTATTCCTCCTCTCCTTTCTGTCCCTCAGTGCCACTGACCCGCAGAGAGCAGCTTTGGACAGTCCCAAAAGGAAAATCAACCCGAATATACCCAACAGGTGACAAACCAGAATTGCCAGCCAGGCAGGGACATAAAAAAGTAGAGATCAGATATTTGAAAGAAATATATTCACTGTTTAGGCACAAGGTATAAATGCAACCCAAAATAGGAAAGCATCCTCACTTGGAAAAGCATTTAAACATCATTAGTTGGGCTTAAATACCTCATTTTGAGATCAGGCAGGTGCTGACGTTGTGTTTCTGTTCCAAACAGAGGCTGATAAACGGGTGACAACACAGATCGGACACCCAAAAACCTCCCAGCTCCCGCCCAGAAATTCTGCTCCATTTTGAAGAATTACGTTTACAGCCAGCCCCAAAGGCCTCTCCCAAACCCACGTGAGCAGCCCGACAGCAGGGGAAGCACATTTCTGTGTGGCCAGCATTAACAACTCATATTTTACCTGGAGTGTTTGGAGGGGGTTGATAGCAGAAGGAAACCAGGGAATATCAAAGCCTGGTGTTTGTAAAGCCAGCGATAGCAGCGGTGGCTGCCTGCCCCTTCTTACTGCACTTCAGTGTGCAAATACTCGAATTGATAAGTTTTCCATTTTTAGAGATTGCAACTGGCCTTTGGTTCTGTGAGGTACAGGTGGGTATCCCGCTCAAATCTGAATTTTAAACTATTATTCCACCCCGGGAGCATTTATTTAGATTTACATCCTGCAAGAACGAATCGTTTCACCTCAGATCATCTCTCCCAGCTGCTTTAATTCTGTGCACACTGAGATGTTTCTGTTGCACCTTCCTGGGAGGAGAACAGTGGAGCTCTAAACACAGAGATGGTAAATCCACCCCAAAAATTACTTAACAGAATAAACATTTCTGCTCTGATCTCTTTTTCAACATACTTTTCCCCCTTCAGCTTGGCTCTTTTATTAACTCCTTCTGACTCATTATGCATAATTTAATTATGAAATCTTGACTGGCCACTATATATCCTTTTGGGACCAGACAGAACCACGTTTATGCCCTCAACTGTTGTCTTTGATAGGCACCTTAAGGAAATATTTTGCTTTAAAACAGTAGTTGAAGCAAAGATGAATTTCCAGCTTTTGCCTGGTCTACCTTTGCTCTCTGTGGACATCCTCTGTGGCATTTTAAATCAGTTTTCTTGCATCCCCATGAATCCTGTGGCTTTGGAAAGGAAGGTCTTAAAGAGAATAATGGTCACTTTAATTCTCCATGCAAGGGCTTTTAATACAACTCACGTTTTGCTTTTTAAATTTAATTGGTATTAATTTATTGGAGTGCAAATAAGAAGGAGTTCTGGTGTTCTTGGTGCTGCTTGAAAACATCAGCTCCTCAAATCTGAGCTCTGCCCGAGCTGCTTGAGAGGTAGAAATGAACATTTTGGGGAGCATCTCATCCCCAACTCATCACAGGCCCTCCCTGCAGAATTAGGGTGGGGAAGGATGGTGGTTTCTGGCTCCAGGTTTGGGGGATGGGAAAGAAGAAATTTACTGTAAAAGCTGACAAATATACCTATTCAGAGTTTCCGGTGCAAGCAGAGTAAACCCAAAAAAAAAAAAAATTAAAGAGAAAAAAAACATTTTAAAAACCAAAGTCTGCAGATCATATTTCGGTTCCCCCAAGCTGACCTCCAGAAATAAAAATAATGCAAGCACAGCTGCTTTTCCACTGCTCAGGGGCGTGTGGGGTCTGAGCATCACAGACAGCACAGCAAAATGGCTTTGGGGCTTCAGGGTGCAATTCCTCATCAAGGTAAAGATACATGGTCATTTACAAATATCAGTAATTGGAGGAATAATGACAATTAAAATATCCTTGTAAAGGAAGAACCTGGATTTAGTCATCTGCCAGTCCTTATATAAAGATTTTAACAAAGTATGAAGCTACCTTGGACCAAATTCCATTCTATTTTCTTTTAAGTCATGAGAGCCCAAGTTCCACTCAATAAAATTAAAGGAACAGCAGCAGTGTCCTGGCTGCTCCTGCAATCCCAGCACCACAGACCATCCAGGAGCTGTCCCTCAGCTGGCACAGTGTGACTGGCACAGCTCTGTGCAGCTGGGGCAGTTTGAAACATCTCAAGTCAAGAAAGAAGAGAAGGAATCCAAACCCAACCGCTGGGAAGCTTTGCAGTGGTTTCTATGTTTTATTTTGGCTCATTCCAGTGCCTTTGCCCAGCCCTGGTGTGTGCTCAGCCCCAGTGCTGCCATCAATGTTATCACCTGGTGTATTTGCTGAAAGTCCACAAAAACCTCCCAGACTTGTGAGCAATCTTTAGAAGCGGCTGCTGAGCACCAGAGCTGCTGGAAAGGCACCAAGTGCAGCAGTCCTGTGGCTCTAAACGTCGAGTGGCAACAGCAGGAAGATGTTGGATCCCAGGCCACGCTGCAAACAGCACCCAAACTGCACAAAATAGGTTCCATGGGATCTGTCACCCTCAATTTATGCAGGTACAGACCCCTGATTCTCAATAATATCTATGAAATACTGATCTGACTAAAAGGCCAGGCAGAGAAAACATGTCAAGACATCGCCAAAAAAATTAAAACTCTATCCTCCCCTACATTTTGATCTAACCATTGCTGAAACTGGAGGGAAGAGAGTGGCAGAACAGCTGCTGGAAGGGTGCAGGCGCCGGAGCGTGGCGAGTTTCAGATCACTAAACTTCACCCCAGCAGTGCTGGCCTTCACACACGCTCGAGCTGCAGCTCGGTTTCAGCCTCCAGCCTTCCAGGCAAGGCAGGGCCGTTTCCCAGCAGGCAGATTTCGGTTTGAAATGCCCTGCCAGTCCTGCCCGAGCCCCCGCCACCAGCAGCGAGTGTCACTCTGGTCCCTCTCTCAGGTTTCTGTGCTCACACGCTGACACGTGATAAGCTTATCAATTGATCGGTGTTAGCACTGCAAATATTTTTCCCTTTTTTTCTCCCGTCGCCTCCAGTGTAATAAATAATTGAAAAGGAACATGGTAGGAAAGTTTCTCTTGTTTGCGGTCACACCAAAAAGCAATCGCTGACTGAGAATAACGAGAAAAATTTAGGTTTCAATCAGCAAACTCCTGAGTTAATGGCTTGGATATTGGAGACCAAATCACGTTGTTATCAGACATTGTGAACTTTGGCTAATAAAAAGAAGAAAGAGGCTCAGTTTCAGAGACTTGGATGCTTAGAGTCAAATCAAAACCTTTTTATACCCATTCCTGTTGCAAAAGACTCAACATTGGTCGTGATCCTGTCCTTATTTCCCAGCTAATTACACAGTTTCCCTCAAAAAGCCGGGGTGATCCTTATCTCTGCTTTGTGGTCAGTCCAGGGCAGAGGAACAAAGCACTGAAATGCATTTAATTGCCCAAAATCCCAGATAGTTACACAACAGGGAGTCACTCAGGAGAAATCTTCATTTCATCTCCATCCCTATCCCTCAGCAGCCTTAAGGGTGTGTCTCTGTTTTAATTAGTATTTCAATTGATCCAACCAACAATTAAAGGTGAAACACTCTGACATGACCCACCTGCAGCCCCAGCCCCTGGAAACAAAAATCCAGTTATTTCTGCCAAGATCCACCTGAATCAGTCGTGTTGGTGGCCTCAGGCTCGGGTGGCTGGTGAGCACCAGGTCCCTGGTACCTGACCTAAATTAATTAACACACACCCAACTGATAATCCTCTGGCTGGTCCTGAGAGTGAATAACCTCATCAGTGCCAAATAAATTATGAAACAGCTCAGAAAATGTTTATCCGAGCTCCATTTGGCCATTTCTTGCTTCATTATCCATCAGCAGCCTTCTGATCCCAGAGGATACATCCCAGGTTTGCACATCCAGGCCCATTTAAAGGGCTGGACGTGCAGCTGGTTTTGTGCATTGGACACAAAACCCAAATTTCCCTGCATTTTTGGGTGTCCACCTGCTGTTGGAGGATTTTCCAGGAATCAAACCAGCCTTGGATTCAGGCAGATCCAAGTGCTGTTCAGGCCCTGTGCTGTCCTTGAGGAGTGTTTTTGACAAAGTCGTTTAAAAAAGGTTCCCCTCACACCTAAAAGGATCTAAATGAGTGGAGAGCACCGTGCAGAGCCCGAATTCTGTTCCCACACGAGGAAGGGTTTGCAGATCAACAAATACAGCGTGGACTTGGGCGTTTTCCACTCGGACAGAAACAAAAATCAACGGGAGACACAAAATGCTGGCTAATCCCCGCTGCTCTGATTATTCTAATTAAAAACCAAAAAGCTTCCAAGTGCCAAACGAGATGCCTTGGCCGTGTAGTGGTGAGGGCTACTAAAAATTCTCTGTTTCGGAATAAGAGAAGCCCTGGTGCAAAGGGGAAGCTGAGATAGACAGAAAGTGTCTTTAACCATAAGTCTCACCCTCAGGTCCTAATTCCTCCCAGCCCATAATACTCTTTCCATTTTAGTAATGCAAGCTTTCCTTTTAATTGCTGCCGTGGTCATTCGTAGAGTTTGACACCTGCTTTGCAAAGCATGGATGGGCTCAGCTTTGGTGCTATCCCTCTTTCCTGGCGGGGTTTTACCAAAATTGTCACTCACAAGGTGCAGAATGTTGCAGTTTCACCTCTCAGTCTCATTAGCTGATACTTTCAGGGAGGCTCTGTGCAGCCCCACATCTGTCGTGGGCAGAAAAGCTTTTCTATTCGCTTTAAAAGCCTTTGGGAAGGGATTTGCAGAGGTGTGAATTCACATCTCTCGGTGGTAAAGGGAATCTGAGCAGCTGAATCTCGGCCAGTGACTGCAACAGGAGCTGAGCACCCAAAACCCATGGGCACGGGCAAAAGCAGCACCTAAACGGGAGATTCTTGCAGAATTAGAATTAGCAAGGCTGGAAAAGACCTTGGACATCACCAAGCCCAACCTCTTCCACGCTTTCCAGAACAGAAACCATTCGTATGAAAGGGACCTTCAGGTTGTTCTCAAAAACTCACCGTGGAGGTAACAATAAAAACAAATTGGGAGGAAATAGCTGGTGCTGCCCATGAATTTCCCACCCCTGAGGGGCTGCTGGGGCTGCTCCCGTTCAGCAGAATCCTGGGGAGCCCCGACCAGTCACTTCTCCTGGGCCGTGGGAGGGGAGGCTTTCGGGCTGAGCCACCCTCGGGGTTTTGTGAGCGGAAGCCCAGGGCCCCACTCCTGCAGAGGAGTCACGGAGCCGTGACCCCGGGGAACATTCCCAGCCAGGCGAGGCTCCCTGCACAGCAGGAACCTCCAGCCACGGCAGCAGAGGGCAAAGTGTCCCAGCTCGCCTTGTGTTCCTGCAGGAATGTCCCTGCAAGCAGCAGGAAACCACCCCTGAGAGGTGCCCTGAGAAATGCCCTCAGGTGAGGTCACACCTGGTGCTTGAAGGCGTTTTTGTATCACTTCTGGGTTTTCACAGATTGGCAGAATTGTCTGAGTTGGGAGCGACCCACGAGGATCATCCAGCCCTGAAGTGAACGGCCCGTACAGGGACTGAACCCAAAATCTTATCAGCACCAATCTTATTTGGTGTTATCAACGCCAAGTGAGTCAAACCTCGGGGTTTCAGTTTGGAAAGTTCCCAAAGAGGTCACCTGAGCGGCCTCTGCATCAATTCCTGTTCCAGAGCAAGGCCACAGGAACATCCATGGGCTCCCAAGTGGCCCGGGGCAGGTGCTGCAGGAAACAGGAGGTCACAGCTGGGCACACTGACGGGAACCAGAGGTGACACCAACTGGGGACTCACAGAGCTGCTGAGAACTCCAACTTCCACCGAAACCTGCGGGATCCAGCACCTGGACACCTGCACGGACCCCAGGGGTCACACAGGGGTCTCCAGGACCCCCCTCCTGCCTGCCTGCCAAGACAACACCCCGCAGTGGCTCAGGAAAGAGCAGCATTAATAAGATTTCCAACAATTCCATGTTGGAAAAAGGAATTCTGACATTGCTAGAAAAGGAGGGAGATTCAAGGATTGATGAACTCAGGCCAGGAGTTGTCTACAAATTATCATCAGGGAATAGCAGACGTGACTTGGCTTGGAATTCCTGCTTCCCTTTGAGCACTGCAAGTTTCAAAGAAAGAAAGCAAAATAAAAACACCCAATTCAGCTCCCAATTTCCTCCTACCTACAGCATTGTCATTGGCATTGCTGTGTCACTGCAGGAATAAAAACCCAACCCAAATAAACCATTCATGGGCTTCTGAGAGGGAAGATTAGAATCAGGATTTGGACGTGATCATCTTGCAGTGTTTTCCACATCATCTCCCTACTGACCCTGAAAACTGCGCAGGATAAAGGGGGAAATAGAAGTAAAACTTCCCAAATGCACGTTTGAGCTTCCAAAATGTTCAGCTGAAAAGAAATCAGGAAAAAACCAGAGGAAACGTTTCAAAGGCACGTGGCTGGTGTACTACACGTAGTGCAACAACCTACAAGCTGTGATAAAAAGATGAGCAACCTCAGATAAGTCACGGGCAAGGGTTTAAGAAATTAATTTTTCCACTCAGGTGTGCTGTGCCATTCTCTGTTAATGGAACAGCAGCGTGAGAGGCAGCGGGTGGCAGCACGGTTGCCAAAATGAGCATCACCTACTGATGACAAATGAGATGTGATGGTGATAAGAGTGAGAATGAAAACCTTGCAAGAAGCAAACACCTACCTGGAGTATGATCAGTAAACTACTCGAGCAAAGGTGGGCCCAGAGGAGTGAAATCATCTTGAAAACAAGAAAACTGATTTCCTGTAAAGTCATAACTGTATTGCCCTCAACTGCTTTGTTCCTTACCTTTTTTATTAGCTGAAAGAAGTGCATATCAAAAAAAAAAAAAGGCACAGAAATAAGATTTCTCACAGGTTTCACTTTTCAAAAGGAAAATTTTCTGCTATGTAACCACCGTAACCTTTGATATAATACCTGCATCCTGTTGTTGTTTTTATGAATCATAGTCTTCCACTTGATTCATAGTGATGAAAGCCAACAAAGCAGCCCTGAGCTCATATCCCTGCTGGAAAATGAGCATCACACCTCAGCATCTGCCTCTCTGGAGCCACTCACGAGCATCACATCCCCTGCCACTCTCTGCCAGCTTATCCATCGCAACCCCCCGCTGCCACCTGAGGTAGGAGAAGCAAACCAGAGCTCACTTACATTTTTGCCAGTGCATATTCTGTGGTGGGATGGAGCCTTTTTTCCCCCTCTCGGCTGGAGATGGCTCGGTGTGTGTGCAGCTCCTGGGTGGGGATGTGACAAGTGAGGGTCAGGATGTTTCTTTGGGCCTTTTAAAAGCGCCGTGTTCCCGCTGAGCCCGCTGACATCATCACATCCTCCAACCACAGCCACTTCTACATTTTCCCTCTGCTCTCTGCTCTCCTTCTGCTTCTCCTTCACTGTGCTCAGCAGCTCCTCCGAGGGCAGCGAGCCCTGGGAGATGTTCTGCAGAAAAAAAGTGCCACCGAGATGGGTTTGAGCAGTCGAAGGTGGGACCTGCCCCTCGTGGGATTTTCACCACAGATTTGCAACATCGGGTCAGAAGGTTGGACCGCAGCAAAGGGACTTTTAGGGAGATTTTGACCTCTTGTGGCACTAAGGATGGTTTTTTTCTCACATTCTGCTGCTCTGGGTGGCACAATTCTTGTCTCCTCACGGCCAAAGCAGCCCCCAGCCCATGCCTGCCTGGCCCTTTAAATGTGCAACCCTTCTAAAACCCAAAATTTGAGTGTTTGCTCCTGCCTTGTGAGAATCTCAACTCCCCGGGGCCACTAAATTTGAACTTGTGAGGAAACACCTGTAAACACTTCAAGCCTCATTAAGCCAGGACGTCCTTCATTTGAAAAAGAAACTCCTTTTTTTTCTGTTTTGTTTTTATCGAAATACAACACTTCCTACCCGAGGAGAAGCAGCCCTTCCAAAATAGCTGCAAAGCTGAAGGAAGGCCCTGGGAGCCTGGAGAGGTTCTTGGCATTAGTGACAGCACCATTGCCATCCCCACCACGAACACAACCCTCTTCCCCCTAAAAATCAGCCCCCTGAGATCAATTTTCACGATTAACACCAACTTAAGAGCTTCGTTCCCAGAGAAATATTTGTGGGAGCTGCACAGTGAGGTCAGGATCTCGTCATTCCCATCTTGCTGTTCAGTTTTTAATCACTGAGTTGCCAAAACTTTGCTCTCCCAAATTTCTCTTCCCGTAAAAAGACCAAGGCGGGATCTGGTGGGGTTTTTGGCCAGAATTTTTACTGAGGCAATTTTATGCTTTCAGGTGTTTCAGGCACCTCTTGGGAACAGATCCATCTGTGAACCATTCCACGACACACCAAACCCCATTTAGTGGGAAAACCCAGACAATCAATGCTTTGATTAATGAGCTGAACGCTTAATTGTACTCACTCTGCTTCAAAGACTTGTCCAGAAACCAACAAATTAGCAAACCCCAGAGCAAGTGGAGCGGAAAGAATTAAGGGATGTGCATGTCTGCCCTCCAAAATAGCCCCAGCCTCCTCTGTTCTCAGGCACGAGGGCATTGTTCAGCCACATTTTGCATATCTGAATGACTGCTGAGTCCCAGCCCCGCGCTGTGACATCCTCCCTGCTCTGAAGTGCTTAGTAATAGCTGACAGCCTCGGAGCTGATACTGCAAAACCACGCAGGTAGGCTGGGCTGCACCTCGCAGCACAGCCAGGTGAAGTGAGGAGAAGCCCTGGGGCTGCTTTCACTGGAATTTCAGCACAAAGGAGTGGTGGGCTCTCCTATCTGTGAGGTACCCCTGGTGTATTTCTCCCTAAACTCCGTTTCAGAACCCTCCTACACGTGTAGAATTAAGATCATGCAGCAGCAAATCTCTTCCTGACACATTCAGTGGGAAATCTGAGGCCCAAGCACGCGTTTAGATTTGTTTAAAACCTGAAGGACAAGGCAAACCCTGGAGTTTGGCTGCAGCAAAGGCAGAACCAGAGCAGGTTTGAGGTGTTCTCTGCTGAAATTTTCTTCTGGAAACCCCTGGATTCTGACAGTGATGCCTTAGGTTTTAATTTCTGTATTTTTCAAGTCCTGTACTGCCCAGTGTGTAACTCTGAAGTTCCTTGTAGCTCGTGAGCTGCTCTCTCAGGCCAGACAGACACAACAAAGCCTCTCTGAGCTGTTCAAGGACACTCGGGCTGGCCTAGGCCCAAAGGTGTAAACTGGGACCATGAGAGAGGTGGAGAAATTGAAGAGAGCTAAAGCTTTAATTGGTGAATTTATGCTGATGTGCAAATGGCCCAAACCTATATCAGTGTCAAGAACTCGTGACTCTCTGTCCACCTTGGGGTCCATTTGATGGAAGCAGCCTCTGGCTCCCCAGGGTGTGCCTTGAAGGCCTTCAAATAAATCCCTGCCTTTATTCCCTCACTCCTGTCTGGTCTCTGTTTCTGGGTGGCTCGGAGAAGGCATCAACAGCACAGAGCTCCTGGGACAGATCAGGGGTTGAGGCAGGTCTGGTTTTTCACCCTGAGAACACTCTCAGTGTGCATTTGGGCCCTGCAGGGCAGCAGCAGCACGGTCTGGGGTTTGCACACAGCAGGGCTGGAGTGCAGGTGAAGGCAGATTGCTTCATGCCCAAAGTAAACACACAGGCTCACATTAAAAGAATCTCTATGTGCTTATCATCCTGCCCTTGGCTGTGCTTTAATTGAGCTCAGAAAAGCTGTGGATAACATTAAATAACTCAGGATTAAACTGGTGTTGAGGTCTTTACGTCGATACTTTAAAAATACGAAGCCAGGCAGATAAAGTCTTATTGTAATAAACATCTAAAATGAGGAAGTTGCAGAAAAGGGGCAGGTTTTCCTCAGATAAAACTGTTTTGGTGGCTGATAATTGTCCATTTCCATATTTTACCTACAGTTTGCAGATTAACTTTTGATGTGCTGACAAAAATCCCTCTCCAAGAAGAAATTTCAATTGTACATTAAGATAGAAAGGGCCACATCACCCCACACCAAGCAAAATAAAAACGTGAGTTTTTCCTCATTTCATGCATTTTATAAACATAATTTACTTAAGGACCATTTATTTGTGAGGTCCAAAGGAAGAGAAAAGCAGAGAGAATGATCAAAACCACCATATTCACCTCTTCCTCTGAAAACTCTGTAATTCATGGGTCAGGTTTATAAATTGAACACGAATGATTATAAAAGATAAAGTTGAAGTTTATAAATAAATCTGGAACCTCAGAGTTGTTGCAGACCTTCCATCCTTCCCTCTTTCTCATGGCAAAGCCTTCCTCCATCCCCCATCCCTCCTGCTTCCCTCAGCACAGCAGTGCAGATGAGCAGGGAAGTGATGGAGGGAAAGCAGGTTTTTGGTGATCTTGCAGCTAAATTCTCTGCAAAAAACATGTTTATACTCCAAGCCTGATGCTGCACTTAAGGGGAACTAAAATCAAGAGCTGTCCCTGCTCTGTCTGATCTGGCCCTGCAAGAATTTTGAGTGATAAATAGAAATATCCCGATGATTTTATAACAATCTGAACCTGAGCTTTAACTCACTCCCTCATCTCTTTGATGCTGTCTCACCAGCCCAGTCCCAGGGAATCAGTAATTTTCTCCCCAAAGTGGATTAATGCTGTTGACAGAAGTGCTGAGTGTTTGTTGTTGTTGTGGGGCGTGGGGGATTTATTTTCCTTTGTTTTTAAACAAGTCAATATTAGCACTTCAATCCTGCCATACAGCACGAGAGGTTGGGATATTTAGGGAGTAGTTTGATATTTCAGAAAGCTTTGTGGTCTGCGAACACAAACATTTACCTTTGAGAGCACAAAACCTGAATTAATAAGTGGATCCTCGGATGAGCGTAGAGGACAACCATGCTTAGAAAAGGTTCTCATACTCCTTCCCTAATGAACTGAGAGAGAGGATGGAGGAAATGAAAAGCTGAGTCTCATTTAAGGGAGCAAAATCAGACCTAGGACCTGGAAAGATTTGCTATTTGAGATCACAGATTCTACAGCCTGTGCCTTTACTTTGTAGCTTGACATTGGATGTGAAAATACAGCAGGAAACCATCCAGAACCAAAGCTCAGAGAGCCTGGATCTGTTCCAGCCGGCTGATGTAAATCCCATCCCCTGATTTAGGAACCTCACACCGTGCCCTGGGGAATTCCCTGAGCACAGCCAGAGCTCGGGGCCACCCAAACCCCAGCCACCCTGGGCTCTTTGCAGCACACAGAGCAGGGCTGAGTGAGGCTCCTCGTTCTGGAACTGATGGGATGATCAGACAGCAAAACTGCTTTGCTCAAAGTCGCGTAAGAAATCTGTAATAGGGCCGTGAGCAGAGGCCGAATTTTAGGGCCAGCTTTGTGTACAAGGTCCTGCTAATCCTGTGCTTCCCAAGGAGTGCATCACCCTTTTATTCATAATTAACGCTGAAGCGAGCGTGGTGCAATAAACTCAGCTTTGTTGGTTTTTTTCCTTCTTCTTCTTTCGTTTTTTAACATCAACATGAGCCTCACACCTCCCACTGCGCCCTCTGAAACGAGTTCTGATTCATTCCTCAGCTTTGATAAGGAACAAATGATGCAGCCCTGGTGCGTGCTCAGCACTGGAGACGGAGTCCTTGGGCAGCACAAACCACCAGAGCCCTCTCAGCAGCCAGGACCTGCTCCTGGCACATTCCAGGGCTTGTACATGGATCAAACAAACCCTGTACATGGATCTTTTCACACAAAGAATTAGCCCTTCAAAACTCAGCTTGAGCAAAGATATTTCTCAACATCCTCAAAAAAATTCCGAGTTCTGGAGTAAAAATTTCTAGAGAAAAGAGAAAATATTAAAAAATCCAACTCGGTCGTGTTTGCCTGCACTTAGAGAGGTGAGAACTTCCCATCAGCAAGCCCTTGTGGGTTTTTTAACACACACCCAGTACTAGAAGAGCCCTTTGCAGGATTTTTATCCTCAGGAGATCCCTCTGAGCTCCAAGATGAGACTGGTTCATCCCCTCCAAAAAAACCCAGACCAACACAGAACCACCCCAGCTCTCGTTAGAGATTTCAGAATATAGAAATACTTGTGGATACTGTTTGTAGTGATCACCCCCCTCCTCTCAGCTCTGCCCTGCCCTTGCCTCTGCCCCCCAGGTGCTCACCCAGACCGTGCCCAGCACGGCCTCGGGGCTCTGTCAGTGAATTCTGTGATTCCCTGAGAGGCTCCTAAAGCCCCTGGGCTGAGAGGAGAAGGGGCAGCATCTCTGTAACTTCCCCACCTACAGGAGCATCACCCTGGTGCTTTTCTGGCTTCCAGAGCCCGTGCTCACCAACAGACACGGCACAAACCACCCATCCAAAATGATCTCGGGGGAAATTACGCGCAGAGCCACCCCCAAAACAAACTCTGACAGAAATCCAACGCAGGTCGCGAATGATTCACGGAGAGAAAACAGGATTGAGGCTGTCCCTGAGTGCCACGCACGGAAATGGCACGGCTGGCTCTGGGAGCTGCCAGGGTGACACCTCAGGGGAGCCTGGGGTGACACCAGCTGGGAAATGAACGCAGCAGAAAATTCCATGTTCCCCCTGGAGTCTCAGGCTTTGCCTGTCCTGCACGGAACCCAGGAAACGTTGCCCAAAAAACTTTGCTCCCTCTTTGCCGAGTCTGCCAAAGCAGAGCAGGGTTTTAAGGAGGTTTTAATGGCCTTTCTCCTCTCAGGAGCAGAGCTGAAGAGCGAGGAGGGTGTGTAACACGGGCTCAGGGATTCTCACGTCCTACATTCACCATTCGCAGAAGAGGCTTTCGTTCCAAATTCCTGTTAGTGTTGACACCAGTTCAGGTTCTGAGAACGGCACTTTTGACTGGATGCACACTAAGGCAAGTCCTAGAAAAGCATCTCAGAGCTCCCACTCTGTGTGCTCAGTTCACGCAGTGGAAGAAACTCGTCTCAAACCGTTCTAGAAAAGCCACACTCAGCCCAGCCCTGTGCCCAGCTCAGCAGAGCAATCCAGGGCCTCCAACAGCTCCTTTCACACTCAGATATCGGCCCAGGCCTGCCCAAACCTAACCCTGAGCATTTCTTCAGGCCGAGGGTGCTTGATATTCCACCATCAGGTCACATAATGAGGCTGCCTCTGCCTGCTTCACTCAGCACAGGAGCCTTGCCTCTGCTACCAGGGCAAAAATTCAAACCCAAACTGAGTCACGAGGAAGGTCAAGTCCCCTTTGCCTGGCACCTTCTGGAAAACAACTGGTGTTGAGAGCACTCTCTGGGCACGTTTTCCCCCAGAGTTTCGAGGAGGAGCGGGGCTCAGCAGCTTTGGCAGCATCTCCTGCCTGCCTTGCCCTGAATCCCCGCAGAGGAGTGGGCACAGAGCTGCCGAGAACAATGGGGAGCTCGGAGTGTACACAAGAGCTCCCGTCGCTTCATTTACTTTTCTGTGGTCTCCTCCAAACCTCCGGGAAAGCCCCCTGAGGGTGCAGCTGCTCCTGAAAGCTCGGGACGTTTACTTTTCCCAGGAGCGTGAGGGGTTGGACAGCTCTGCCTGCGGGACCACCCCCGGGGCCCAGCTCATCTCTGCACTCAGATTAATTCTCTGCTTAGTCTGGGCAAAAAGACTCAATCAAGAAGTTGGGCGAGAGGGGAAATAGGAGAAGTTTTGTGCTTTACTCTCTCCATGTGTGTGCCCTTCTGGTTTTGCTGTTACTATGGCACTATTTGATCAAAACAGCAAATTCTGGGCACCAAAAGGAATCCACATCAGTGAGTTCAGTCACCCATCTCTGCCCTGGCTAAGTTAGAGGGAGAAGGGCTGCATGGCATGAAGCAAAGTGGCATTTTTTTGTTTAAAACTGCTCCTAATCTGCCAAACCAGCCCCGATTCACAGCACCAGCCACTCCAGCAAGAGCCACCTCCCTCCCTGCCACAGCTGTCATCGCCCCCAGACTCCGGCGTGAAGCCCCCCAACCCAAACAAAGCACAAATAAAGCCATAATTCAGCCAAACCCAAAAACTCCCCCATTTTGCAGCCAGGATTTATGTATTAATTTATCTCAACAGATGCGCATCCGTTGGGTGAAGCTGCCACCTGCCGGTCCCCTCCCTGTGGCTGCGGATGAATTCGCAAAATCGGGGGAAACGCTCCAAAAACAAACCAGAGTCAACCTCGTTTCCCCTCGATCCACTCAGTAAATTGTAATTTTTAAAAAGGAAAGTGCAGCAGCGGGGGAAATGTGGATGTGAGAGCGGCATCAGGGGCAGCAGGGAGCTCTGCTCTGATTTCTGCAGAGGATTTATGCCACCTTCCATAAAACACTGAAATAAAACAGAAAATCTGTTTGCCCACGTGAATCTCCTGTCAGCCAGTTCCGCCTTTAAACTCTTCGTTTAACCCCTATTTAAAAAATGAGGGGGGGAAATAAAGAAGGAGATACAAAATCCAGCAGATGTTTCAAAGTTTCATGGCCGTGGCAGTAACATCAGCAGCAAGGAATGTCTCTGAGAAGAACGTTCAAAGCAGATATTCCCATTTTAAACACTGGTTGCTCCCTAACCTTCTTTTCTACATATTTTTGGATAATTTCCCTCCTCTCCTGCAGTCCAGAGAGAGCGATAAGGGCATTTTCTTGCACTGCAGATGCACAAAAATGATAAAAATAAAGGGGGAAAAAAGAGGGCTTTCCTTTTGGAGTGCTCAGCTGTGAAAATTCCCCACTCTCAGTGTCTGGAGCTCTCACTGGGTGACTTTAATTGTGTTTAATCGAGGTACAGAAACCAGCCAGAACTGAACTTGATGATTCTGGTGCAAGAACCAATGAAGGCATTTAATTTTCCATTTAATTCTCCCCTTTGTTCACCTGTCAACAGCTCTGCACACTCTGCAGTTATTTATTTTCCGCACAATTTCACCTCTGAAGGTGCTTTGAGCCAGGGGAAGACTAATGAGGGAAGTTTACCCTGCCGGGGAGTCTGGCCTCAGGAATCCTCAGCTGCAACGTGAGCTGGGGCTGCCAGAATTCATTCAGCTCCTGCTCCCCTCTGCAGTGCCAGTCCTGCAACCCTGCGTGACCCAAATCCCAAAAAATCCGATTAAATTCAATGGTTACACCCCTCGTGCGAGGTCTGGAACCATCCTGTGTCGTGGCTATCTCAGTTAAAGGCTCGTTTTCACTCTCAGCTGGATTTTTTGTTGGCACACTCAAGTTCTGCAGAGAGAATTTGGGGGTTTCCCCTCACACAAAATGCTGAATAAGTAAAAAACCAATGAAACAAGACTGCAGCAGACCTGGTTTAAATGATTTCATTTTTTCCCCACTAGAAAACATCGCTTTTAGCAAAAACCACGAATTTCAAGATGTCCCTACCTCAGTCTTTCCATGCTCTGTAACGTGCAAGATTTACAGGGATACCAGAAAATGAGGAGAAATTAAAATGCACGTGATCAAAAGTGGAAATAATTTCTGTAGGCATTAAAAAATCAGAGTTTTTTCTTTGTAATTCCATGCCTTCATGCCACTGAAAAGTATCAACATCCAATTAAACTTCTAAATATCCACTGGAATCCAAATTCTCATTAATCCTCTTTGGATGTGACCTGTCCAGCACTGGCTGTAGCTGCAGTTGTCACCTTTTGGGACACCTAAACCCAAATATTAAGACATATTTGTGGTTGGTTTTTTGGGTCTTTTCCTTTTCCTATTAGACAAGGCCAAAGAAAGGATTTTAAGTTGTTTTTCTCTTGACAGAAGGGCAGAATTTTCCTGTGGGGACAGAGCTCCCCAAGGTTTGGATCACACATTCAACAACGTTAAAATCATTTATTCCCTCCCAGTTGCGGGCAGTGAGTTCGAGTGCCTCACAAATGCAGGCAGGCTGAATAAATTCGGGAAGAATTCAGGTTTTCAGCAGGAATTTGCCAGGGCACAGGAAACACTTGGCTGTAGAACACCAATTTTCCACGCCTGGCACCCTCTCCACTGCTGGGGAAAGCAGCACCTCGTGAGAGGATGGAGCAGAGCAGCCTTTCCTCACCTCCTGCCATGGAAAAGGGGAAAATTTCCCAAATCCTGACAGCCAGCAGAAGAAACTTGGTGCTTTTTCAGCAATAATTAATTTATCTGCAGCCTCTGGAAGGAGCGAGGTCGGGGCACACAGAGCTGCATTCTGCTGAAGGCTCTCCAACATTTGCATGGAGTTTTCTGTTCTGATAACATCAGAGAAAACAAAACAATTCAGATTGTGCTGCTTCAACCATCAGCGAGGTGAACGTGGACTTTCCCGGCTGAACCTCTCGATATTGCAAAAATATTGTGACTCATTTATTCTGATGTTTCCTCTGGCTTTGCAACTTATAAATGAAACATCAGGAGCGAATACACAAATGAGCCGAGGTGCTGAGTATTTTCATGTAAGGAAAAATGTTGTTTTCAGTTTCCCTTCCAAGCTTTGTCAACACTCGATGGATTTTCTCAACAGCCGCGGCGAATGGAACGTTTCAGCCTTTTCAGTGAGGCAGAGAGAGCCAGAGCACAGCAATCAATCCCATCCTGCCACTAAACCACTGAATACTCAGAAAATAAATGAGCTTTTTGATTTTTCTGTATGGAAAAAAAGGAAAAAAACCCAACTCAAATAAACAAAATAAAGCCAACCAAACCCGAATTCACAGAGCATCCAGGTCAGGGTTCAGGGATGAAGGGTCCCTGCTGTTCCCACCCTTGGTGGAAATGGTTTTTGGAATATTGCTAAATACGTGCATCTTTTCAGGTGTTTATCAGAGCGTTTAACACCTCTCTGAAAATCTCAGAACTTATGGGGCAAAAATTCTGCTTTTTGTGGCAATCAATCCCTTACAAAACATCAGAAAACGCTACCACCGGAATGATGTTCTCATGTAACAAATCACAATAAAACACCTCAGTTTTTAAAGGCACTTTGCTCCTGTGACACAGACGCTTCCTTTCCACAGAGACCTCAATCAGAGTTATTTTCTTTTCTTCATTTTAACCCTGCTGACAACAGATCCCATCTTGCCACCCTTCCGGAGCT
Source organism: Platysteira castanea (assembly GCA_013397175.1). Lineage (NCBI taxonomy): Eukaryota > Metazoa > Chordata > Aves > Passeriformes > Platysteira > Platysteira castanea. The sequence continues at coordinate 130,880 of VYXC01003688.1, read as the reverse complement.
CGAGGAGCCCGCGCTGCTGCTCTCCCCCGTGCGTGGTCACAGGGACCGAGGGACTGAAAGGTGAAGGCACCAAATCCTATTCTGCATTTCCATCAAGCCCAGGCATCGTTAAACGTGAGATGGGATGAAAGCCAGCCCCGCTCCCGAGTGTGAACAGAGCACTCCAGGGATGACTGGCTGTGGTTTGAGTCATTTGACTGCAGCCACGCAGGGATTTGAGCCAGATGCCACCACAGCCGTGGCACAAAGCTCCTCCTCGTTGGGCCAGGAGCAAATCAGAGCCAGCTCTGACAGCTTCAAAGTCCTGGCCCCCATCCTCTGTAACCAGCAGAGATTGCTGGTCCTAACTTTACTACTTTGGGAGAAAACCTCAAAGAAAAACTGCTCAGGAAAACAAGATTTGGGAAAAGATGGAGCCGAGCGTGGCTGGGCCCTAGAAATCTGCCCATTAATTTATTAATTAAACTTTGTTTCAAAGCTCTACCATCCTCCCACCTGCAATTCCCCTCCAGCATCAGCCCCCAAGTAAGGGGAGACTTTGGTTGTTCCCTGTATTTTCTGAGGGAGAACAGTGAATTAAACCTCCAATAACATCAACACAGCTCCCAGGGCCACACAAATAATCCAGTTTTAGAGCTTTTGCACAAATATTCATCCCGTCACCAGGAGAGAATCCTGCAGGTAACAACTCAGCCTGACAGGGCTCAGCAAGGCAGGACCCAACGTGTTTTATGGGGACCTCTGCATTTTTCTGCCTGGGCCCTGGTTTATGGGGACTGAAGCTTTTCTCTGACCCTTTGGATGTGGCTCCAGGCAGGAGCAGCCTCACGCTCCTGACTCACCCTGAAATGCACCACTTGTCCTGCAGGAAATGTGAGATTTGTTCACATCAGTGAGAGAAGTGGGTGAAAAACTGAAATATCTCTGTGTTACTTCACTGCCAGGTCTGAGGTGCCAAGATTTTTTTTATTTTTTTTCCTCCCCCCCTTCCAACCGTCCTGGTTTCTTTTCAGATTTTTGGCATTTAACATTTATCTTCAAGAAGCAGCACCTGCAGTCGAGTGGGTAAGAGTATTTCTCTAATTGATTTCAAAAAGGCCAATCCAGGGAGTTCAGCTGCAGGGAAGGACTTGCAAACACGAGCCTGAGTGTGTTTGAGATATAAGAATATTTACAAATATGAAAACACCGAGGTTTATTTAATCCTGCTAATCTCAAGGCAACCTTTGAGGATCAGATTGGGGATTTTTGAATATTAAGATGATGACAGGCAGCATAACTGGGCACACAGCTTCCTCCAGAAAATTTCATTTGGCACAAAATTCAGAGCATCCAGCACTCACTGGAGCTCAAATATGTTGAATACTGGAGAAACCTTGAGGTTTTGGTGGTTCTTAGGCATAAATCCCACATAAATCTTGACCTGTAGTTTCTGGACCAGGCCAAAACTGAGGTGGAAAGGGATGGAGAGGGACTGGGAACTGTCCCAGTGCTCCTGGGGGTCACTGCTCTCCAGGTGGGCAAGTCCCTTCTGGCTTTGCACAGGTGGAAAACTTCTCCCAGGTATTTGCTCCTCCTTCAGCTCTGACTTTTTGTCCTGGAATTATAGGAATGATAACAAAGAACCTGCATATTTAATCTGGCAATCGGCGTTTCTCTCACTGGGTAAATATTTAATTCTTTCCGTATTTTTTTTAAGCCAAGATCCCCTTGTGTGAGCTGTGTTTTCCATTAGCCTCTTAACCCTGGATAAAGAGGAGCAAATTCCAAGCAACACCCGTATTTTTGCATTTTCTCATTTCCCTACCCAAACCTTCCCTCAGCCAGCTGCATACCCTGGAAAATTGCATCATCCTGCACCTCAGCTCCTTGGTAAACGTAATTTTCTGGGAACAAGATGCTGCTTCCTGCAGGAATTCAGCACTCATTCCATGGGCATTGGCTCAGTTCTCAAAGCCCTGCTGGAATCAGCGATTCCCTCATTTAAACAGCTCAGTCTGCAGTTTGAAGTGAGAGTTATGAACCCTTTTTAATGAGAATTAAACTTTTTTCTGTGGGTATTTCCATCTTCTGGCCAGCATGGCCCTAAAAATCTCAGGTATTGAGGAGTTGTGTTCCCATTTTTCTGTGCCTCGGGTGAAAGGATTGTGCTAAAAAAGGTGAAACCTCTGATATCAAAGAGTTTAAACTTTTTGGGGGCAGAAACTTTAGGGACAGCAGCTCCAGCACAAGGAAGTGGTGCTGAATTCAGCCAGCGAGGAAGGACGAGGTGCAGGTTTGCAGCCATGGAGAAATTAGGTCAGACTCCACAAACCACAAACTGATTTATGCTAATGAAATATTAACTCCCTGCAAGGAGGGGGAGACGTTGGCACTTTCATGGGAACTGAGTGCTCGAGAATAATAAATAAAAAACCAAACACGTGGCAAGAAACCAACCCAAACAAGTGCCAGGTTGGACTGGTTGGGTCGGAGAGGCTGATCCTCAAAAGCTGACAGCAATCTTTTATTTGCTCACGGCTCAAGCCAACGACAGCAACTGCAGCGAGAACAATCCCAAGGAAATCTCTCCTACAGCAAATAAATACATTTCTGTAAAATACAACTATTTAAGGGCAGCAATCTGGCTTCGGCGAGATCCCTTCTCCTTAAATTTTGTGCCTCAGCTCGATCGAACAAAGCCGTGGCTTTTCAAACTGTGTCACAACAGAGCTGGGCACACACAGCTCTCGGAGATTCATTTATCCCACTACAAAGGAATTTAATGCCTCTGAGTACATTTCTCAGCCTTGCTGATTACCAGGATGTGCTTCCTTATTTTGAGGTAAATGCCAGCTGTCATAAGCACCAAAGAAAACCATGAAGGCAATAAAATACACAGCATTTAACAAATAAAACAGCTCGGCAAGCTCGGGAGTTTTACAGGGTTCTGCTTTTATTCAGAGACCAGCACAGATCAAATTTCAGAATTAACAGTTCATTTTGGATATCATTAATTTGAATATTGACCATAAGAATGGGGGGATTTTTTTTTTGCTGCATCTTCTCAGACCAGCCAGAATCCCATTAAATTCCATTTGTACAGAAAAATATTTTGGGTTTGCGTTGCTTTTTTCTTGAAATCAAAACTGTTTCTCCACTGCTTGAGGTCGAGGATAAAGAAAAACAATATTTGCACTCCTTTTTCAGGCAAAGGGGGGATATTTTCCAGGCAATTACAACAATCCTGACCTTTCCCATCCCTGCAGGAGCAGATTTGGGAAACCCTCACCTGTTCTTCCCCTCCTGCAGCCCAAATCTACAAATCCCTGTTTTCCGTGGCTTTTTTCTGTCCCTGTGTCCAACCACACACAGAATAAGCAGCATTTTTGTGCCTCTGTACAATAAATTCTGAATTCACTGACCTGGGTGGGAGTCGTTTCCCTGATGCTGAAGGAATTTGGATGGAGGCCACTGGCAGTGAAATACAATCTGTGTATGGGAAAAGGGCTCCGAAACCTGACCCCACATTAAACCCCATTGTTGTTTGTGACTTCCAGTGTGTTTGTTCGGAGGGGTAAAATGGATTTTGGGCCTTTATTTTCTCCTCCCCACTTGTGTATGTCTTTAATTATTAACCCTAAATAAGCTCATTTTGATGTTGCCAACCCGCAGTTAGTACAGAGCAGTTGCAGCTTGGCCCAACTTAATTCTGGTTTTATTCAGCTGCCCTGGCTGAATGACAGGCTCCAGACTCCCTGACATGCAGGTATTTAGGAACATTGCTTATGTCAGTTTTTGCTTTGGGATGAGAGGTTTGCTGAGGGTTTGGCTGTAGAAACGTAAAGTTTCTGGCAAATACCATCAGTGAATATTACAGGTGGTTCAAATCCCCTTCAAAGAAGAAATTCAGCATTAAAGGGCTGAATTACATTGAAATAAAGTTGTGAATAATTGAAATATTTCCCTCACAGTTCACTGTGAAAGCCCTGCTCTAATCCACCTTCCTCGGAGCTAATATATAATATAAATAATTGGCATTTCGGTGTTTTCTCCCCTCTTTAGGTGCTGCCCTGAGAGTGATCCAGTGGAAAACCACCAGATTTTTTGTTCCTGCTGCCAGAACTGGATCCCTGTCAGGCGCTGGGATATCCAAGCATCACATCCCTTAGGAGAGCAAACGACACCAGCTCGATTCCCAAAGCTGCTGCACCCAGGAGCTCCATGGAATATTGGACCCCGGGGAGCAGAAAGGTGGGAGAGGTCAGCTCAGACTGAGCTCGTGGTCAGCATCAGGCCAGCACCGAAATTCCTGATTTAAGTGCATCCCTGAATCCCTGCCAGGCCAGAGACAGCCACGGGATAAAACGCGGCAGAGAGGAGCCTCCTGTCCTTGCGTGACATCCTCGTGTGACATCCTCCACCAGCTCTGAGATGGGGCAGAAAATGAGAGAAAACAGATTAATAATCCCTATTCAACCACCTGAACCCAGGCAGAACAGCAGTGAGGGGAGAGGACTTGCAAATACAAGAGAACCACGTGGAAATGATGTGACAGCTCGGGGGTTTGGGGCCTAAATCCCCCAATTTGCCCCCTGCAACCACTCCCTTCTGGACAGGAGCACCCGAAGCTCTGTGAGCAGAGCAGCCCCTGAGGAGAGGAGCAGATCCCGGGCGCTGGGCTCTGCCAGGGGCAGGAATTTGGAGGTGAGGGAGCCGAGGTTGTGCAAGAGCTGGAAGGGCCCATGTTGGGCCTGGCTGCCGGCCACGTCTTTGTATTTCAGCAGCAAAGCAGAGAAATGATCCTGAAAAACACCCAGCTGTAAAGAGAGAACCTCAGACTCCCAAAAAATGTGTGGTTTTGTGGCTCTGGCTGCTGAAATATTAACCCTGAGCATCCTAGAGCTGGGTTTATCCTCTGCTGAACCAGGAAAGGGCTTCAGCTTTGCCGACGCCTGGTTTTGGTGTGGACAGATCTGAACTGAACTCACACCCCGTGAGCTGCAGGGACACAAAAAGGGACATTTCCTGTGCCCCTGGTGTTTTCTGCAATTCTCTTGTTTAAATCCTACCCTCTATGAATCAGCAATTTCACCTGAGCTTTTTTAGTACCTCAAACCAGCCCCATTTTCTCCACTGTCCCTTCCGCCCCTTTTTTGTCACAGCCCCCACTGGAGCTGCCAGAAACCAACACAAATGTTGAGACATCCAGTTTGCAAGGAAGGAAAAGCAATAAAAATCGTATTTCTGCCGTGTTCTGCACATTTTAAACCAGCACTGGGAGCACAGGGAGGTCCTCACACATCATCCTCACACATCAGATTTGTTCCAGCATTAAATTTCCACACCCTCTTCCCTATTTCCCTTTATGCTGAGCACTTTTGGAATCTGCTGTGGGTTTTTTGCTGCCGAGGGTTTCCTTTGGTCTGATTCCCAGCACCATCTAGTGACACAACCTGGGATATAAAACCAGCATTTGCTCTTACTCCCTCTCGATTTTCTTGACCTGGTTTTCCTTTTTTACTCGTCGCAAATTAAAACTCAGTTTCATTTTTACAAAAATATTTTACAACATGTCTCAAAAGCCAAACCCAATTATTGCATTTTTTTTCCCCTCTGCTTTCTGCTCCAATCTCCTTCAACCCAAACAACATCGCAGAAATTCCCAAAACAGTTCAGGCAGCCTAAAATAAAATCTACATTTCAGAAGGAATAGAAAGTGCTGAGCTTGGAAATCCCTTCACCCTGGTGCCCTGTGGCTGCAGTTGATGCTGGCACTCCCCAGCTGAAGGTTATTTGTTTGAAAGATGAACCATCTGTGCCTTCCTGAGCCCAGCCAGCTTGCAAATATCATATTAAAATTTATTTCAGAGCTCTTCAGCGCACGCACAAATGGATGTGGCCAATTCCTCTGCACAAACATCTGGTTTTCATCTCGGAAGCAAAACCTCCAGAAGCCCCATGGGTTTAATTCTCCTTTTTTCTGTCTCCGTGCAGCCAGTCCAGCCTGAGGGAAAATAACCATTGTTCCTCCATCATCACTCATTTCTGCACTCGGGAGCTAAATGGGCTTTGTTTCTAGAGGCGTCAGGATGAAGGGATGAAAAATAATGCCAAGAACAAACACCCCCGAGCCCTGTTCTGGGGAGGTGGAACTCGGAGCATTCCCATTAAAATTTAACAGGAGCGTGGCCTCGGGACTCAGCAGGATGAAACATCTGAAACCACTTGGTTCTCTCCCTGGTTGCTAAAAATAATTGTGCCTGGCCTGGTAAATATTCACATTTCCAGGGGACAGTGAGGAGAGGCAGACTGTGAATCCCAGCACTGGAGGAAGAGCAGCTTCACCATGGAATAACCACCCCTGCCTCTGCAGGGATCTCCCCACCTGCAGCCAGACCCGGCTTGGGAAGGGTGAAGAGCTCAGGAAAACAGAGGGGAAGTGAAAGGGNGGCCTCAGAGAGCAGCTCACGAGCTGCAAGGAACTTCAGAGTTACGCACTGGGCAGTACAGGATTTGAAAAATATAGAAATCAAAACCTAAGGCATCAATTTCCTGGTCTCTGAAAACACAGCCAGTCCAACCATCCCTCAAGGTGGGAGCTCACAGTGCTGCAAGTGCAGAGCAATTCCTGCAACTCAACCCCCTCCGACACCATAAAATCTAAATTATTCCTCTCCAGAGCTCAGCAAAGGGCTCACTGCCAGCCACCAGCGGGTTTTACTTCAGCAGCTGCATCCAGCAGCAGCCTGGGATGAATTCTCCTCTCTATCCCATATTTCAGGTGCTCTGGGATAACAACCACGCTCTGCTAAGAACCCAGCACTGAGCAGAGAAAGCACAGACAGGCTGCCCTTGAAGCCAGAGCAGAGGATTCCTAAAGGTTTGCTTTGGCAAAGAAATCAGAAGGGGAAAAAAACAACCCCAAAAATAAGGAAAACACCCGGATTTTTTTTTCTTGTCTGAATAAAACAGTTTCTTAGTGGTAAATGGGTAAAGGTGAGGTGCACCCAAAGGAAGAGCCATCGCAGTGCCCCAGTAATAATAGGATTTATCCTTTTTGTCTTTCCATGCCTCTTAGGCCTCTAAAATTAAGCTTTTACCTGGATATTTGTGGAGTATAGAATGGTGAAAACCTGTGCAGGAGAAGTGATGAATAAAAAAGTTGGTGCCATATTTTTTGGAAAGCTGGGAAGTGCTGCATNATAGAATGGTGAAAACCTGTGCAGGAAAAGTGACAAATGAAAAATTTTTTTGAAAGCTGGGAAGTGCTGCACATCCTTTGGGATGAGGTGATCAATCCCATTTGGGGTAAGGTGGTAATTCCATTCGGGTTTATGTGATCAATCCCATTTGGGATGGGGTGATCAATCCCATTCGGGATGAGGTGATAATCCCATTTGGGGTGAGGTGATAATTCCATTTGGGATGGGGTGACAATCAATTCCATGCTGGATCTGTAGGTCAGTGGAACAGGAGCAGCCCTGGCAGCTCNTCCATTCGGGATGTGGTGATAATTCCATTTGGGATGGGGTGATAATTCCATGCTGGATCTGCCAGGTCAGTGGAACAGGAGCCGCCCTGGCAGCTCCCGTGCCCAGGGGAGGTCACTGTTGCTGCACAGAACGGCTCAGATGGGGCAGTTTCACGTTTAACAGCACGATTTGAATGTGCGACACCAGCAGAACCCTCCTGCGGCAGCTCGGGGTTCCTTTCCTTCCTCATCTTCCCAGAAATCCACCAAAAATCAAGCCCACAACCGCATAATTCTGAGTGGAGGCTGATAATTCTCAGAGCTGCGCCAAGAGCAAACCAAATCCCATCCCCAGGCGCCTCAAGGCATCGAAAATGGGCAGATTAAAATAATTTCTTCAGCTTTAATCAACTGCAATTCAAGACCACGCTGCTTAGAAGTCATCAACAATTAGTTTCATCTGATCACTGCATAAAAATTGGGGAATTATGGCACAGGGGAGAAGAGCTTTGCTCATCCTGGGCTGAAGAGGTGAAAAGCTTGGAAAACGTCTTGATTCCCCTCTGAGAGGGCAAAGCCAACCCAGCAGCCCCTCACAAGAGGAATTTCCTCACAGTGGAACATTTTGGGGAGGTAAAAACAGTCTGAACTTGCCATCCCTGACACGGCCAGGGAGCTCTGGATCCAAGGAAAACATTTGGAGGTAACCATGGATGAGTCAGTGGCAGGTAATTCTTGGAAATTCAGCAGTGGAGCTCGGGCAGAGAGGGACAATGACAGTGCCAGCTCCAACTTTGGGATGAAGGGGCTGGAAAAACCCTGAGGGAGCTGGGGAAGGGGCTCAGCCTGGAGAAAAGGAGGCTCAGGGGGGCCCTGGTGGCTCTGCACAAGTCCCTGGCAGGAGGGGGCAGTGAGGGGGATTTGGGATCTGATCCCAGGGAACAGGGACAGGAGCAGAGGGAACGGCCTCAGGCTGGGCCAGGGGAGCTCAGGGTGGGCAGCAGCAGGAATTTCTGCATGGAAAGGGTGCTCAGGGCTTGGCAGGGGCTGCCCAGGGAGGTTTGCAGTGCCCATCCCTGGGGGTGCCCAGGAAGGGCTGGAGGTGGCACTCAGAGCTCTGGGCTGGGGACAAAGTGGGCACAGCTTGGCCTCGCTGACCTTGGAGGGTTTCTCCAACCTCGGTGACCCCGGGGTTCACTCCAGCTGGGCCCTCCTGTGCTCCCCTGCCCTCAGCAGGGACTTTCAGCTCCCCCAGCGAAGGTTTTGTTTCTTTGTGAAGCATCGCCCAGCACAGGACCCCGTCCCCAGCCACCCCAGGTGACCCCACGCCATCCTGGGATTGTTCAGGTGGATGTTTACCCCGAGAGCGAGTGCCAAACCCAGCAGCGATGTCACAACCCCCCGGCACCGCCAGCACGGGAATTGTCACACCTCGATTGCAGCATTTCCACCGAGGGCATGCAAATGGAGCCTCCGCAGCACTGCTCTGCTTCCCAGGGGAGAGGCTCGAGGGCAAAACCCACCCGTATCCCACTCCCGTTCTCAATTTTATCACTTCGTTATCCAGCCTTTTAAATCCTGCTCATCCGTTCAGCTCAGGATGTATTTACACAGGGTTATTCGCCTTTAAAGATGCACAATTCTCTTGAAAGGCGAGCTTTAAAGGCTCTCCTGATATTTTGTTTGTCACCTCCTCAGTCCCTGATGCAGGGGAAAGCCTCATCAGTGCAAATTAATCCCACCCCCTCCCAACATGCAAAAGAGGATTTGAATGAAGGAAACCTTTTGCAACAAAGAGTTTTCAGTGGGGTGAGTTCGGAGCTGGCATCCAAAGGGAGAGACAAACACCTACCCCGGCAAACGCTGTTAAAGTGGGTGTGTGCAGGGGAACGTGTAGGAACAAGGGAGGAGGGAAGAGAGAGAGGATTCACCCTCCATCCAAAGGTAGAAAAGGAGCTCAGCCCATGGGCAGCACAACCTGAAAGTTCACATGGAGAGAGGTTTTGTGGAGCTGCCCATCACCAATCAGTTAATTACAGGGGTTTTTCACTAGGAGCTTCAGAGGGTGATGGCCATTTCTGCTGAAAATATTACAGCAGGAATGAGAATGCCTACACCAGGATATCAGTAATTAATCGGGGTATCAGTAATTAATTGGGATATCAGTAATTAATTGGGATATCAGTAATTAATCAGGATATCCTGAAATTCCCGAAACAGAAAAAAAATCCCCCCAGCACAAAAATCTGGCACCCGATTTTTCCAAACCTGTGCTTTGAGCTCACCCCCTGCCCCGGGGATGGCCACTGGAGACCCTCCCCCAAGCACATCCTCATTTCTTACACCTTCAGTGCTTGAAACTTTCTCCCTTCCTGAGAACTAATAGCACACGGTAGGTTAAAAAAAGCAGGAATCACTAAAACTAGGGGAGATGATGAAACCATTCCACACTCCTGGCTAGAAAGCCCTTTCCCCAGCCAGGTTTTGCTGGGGAATAAATGAAATAGTTCTGCCCACAGCTGTGGGAATCTGGAGGCACCGACTGAGGCAGCATCCACAAATCCTAGAAAGTCACATTTGGGATCTCTCTCTGCTCGCTGGGCAAGCTGGGACCTGCCCTGCCTCGGTGGATAAAAGAGGACACAAAGCAGCATTATTAGAGGGTCCAAACTGAAAATTGCTATTGAACAGACAGGGCTGGAGCTAGAGGTGGGCAGCTCACAGCCAGCAGGGCCTGTTCCTGGAATGAGAGTGCTGAGAGCTGTTTGAAATTAGAGCAACAAAGGGTTCACTTGAAATGCCAGGTGCCTGTTGAGGTTGGAAGTAGGAGAACCACAGGATTCCCAGCTGAGCAAATCTGAAGCCTTGGAGACCTGGCAGTGTCCACATTCCGAGGGTTTTGTTGCGGGGTTTGAAAAATCTGCTTCTCCTCTCATGGCAGATTTTGGTCCTCTCTGTACCAAACCCAGGCCAATTCCTGCTTTGCTGTGAATGTAAACATAGGTTATAAATGAGCAGCTAGAAACTGTCCAAGATACAGGTTGGAGGGTGGAGGAGAATAGAAAGGTGAGGAATCTCTGATGTGATTTACTGCCCAATAAATGCAGTGAGTCACTGCAGTAATTTCCTGTTTGCAGGAGGCCAAATTCTCCCACCTCTGCAAGTGGTGAGGAGTTCCTGAACTGGTGCCTCATCCTAGAGAGTTGCACAGGGTATTTACAGGGTAACCCAGCATTTCCTGGCACTCAGGGGCTGGATCCTGGCTCCAGCTCGTCCTGGGCTCATGCAACCAATGAAGCAGGTGAAATGGAAGGAAAATATTTACCCAAGCAGAGCAGGAGGTGTCCTTGGTGAGAACCAGCCACCCTCTGTCAGAGAGCTCAAAAGTGAAAGGGTTCTTGAACAAATCCCTTCCCCTTGAACAAACTGAGGAGCAAACTGGCTCGCTGAGCCTTTAATCCCTGACCTGCAGAGCCCTGGGGTTTCACAGGGACAGGAGAGGGCTGCCCTCGGAAGGTGAAATCACGGCTCCAGCCGTGCCTCTCCCTTCTCCATCGCCGTTCCCAGCTCCGAGTGCAGCTCCATTAATCGACAGCAATAATCTGTGGGGCGGGGAGCCAGGGAGCAGCCACTGCAATGCAGATCAGCTGCTGATTCCCTGCTTGTTCTACAAGCACCAAATCTCCTTTGATCAATACCTGAATAATCCTTTCAACATCCCTGAGCCCGCGGTTGCTGCTCCCAGGGCAGGGAAAGCGGGGGACAGGGGATGGGGTCAGGGAGAGCAGTCGCTGCCCAGCTTAAATTATAACACAGATGTGACTTTGGTGTTTTAAACCCGGCCCAGAAAGTCTGGCTGCTCTCTGCCCAGACCGATGTCAAAGATGATACTGCTTGGGATTAAATCTGGAACGCTTTCCAGGACACAGCCAAGGAAGAAGATGCATCTGATAACATCGTAATCCTTTTTCCAATCTAGGTACTTAAGAGAAATCTCTGCTTGTTCAGTTGAAATGGCACAGCCCACAAGGTGAAATACATTTCCCAGGGACATGGGAACGGAGTTTAGATCTGATACTGGGATCTCCTGGTGACAAGGAAATAGATTTCCTGTAACAAGTGTCCCCATTTGTCATGGTTTAACCCCTGTGGCACCAAATACCCCACAGTCACCAGTTCACCCCTTCTGCCTGGTGGGATGGGGAGAGAACTGTCAGAGCATAAAAAAAAATCATGGATTGAGAAAAGAAGAGTTTAATAAATGAAATAATTGAATGAAAATGAGAGAGGGGGGAGACAGAGATAAATAAACCCCAATTAAAACCGTTAACACAAAGCAGTCTCCCACCAGCTGCTGCCCTGAAATTGGTGCCTCAATCCCCCAGTTTAAACACTGGGCACGACTTTCTGCACTGTGGAACGTCCCTCTGGCCACGGGCAGCTGTCCTGGCCACGCTCCCTCACAGCTCCTCCTGCACCTCCTGCCTGAGAAACTGAAAATTCCTGGATGTAGGGAAGCACAGCTGAGCGAGCACTGCAGCATCAGTTTGGTGTCACCAGCATTCTCCCACAAAATCCAAACCACAGCACTGCGCCAGCTACTGAGAACAAAACTCACCCTACCCCAGCTGAAAACCACTCTTGAGGATCCCCAAAACATTTAATTCAGGATCTCCTCCTACTTTATGGCTTGCACAACCCTCTAAGTCAGAAGTTGCTTTTCCCTTCCCAGTAAATCAATCAGAATTTCATTTTTCTGTTTCACGCAGCAGGAAAAAAAAATTTTTTCCCAACTTGCAGTGAAGCTTTTTCTTGGGAAAAGTCATTTCTTCATCAGCTGCTCAGGATTGTTAGGAAAGAGGGTGGAGCCTTCCCAGGCCGCCGTCCTCCGAACCTTACCTGGGTATAAAGAGCAAAGGGGAACTGCAGCCAAGAAACTCTCAAAAGCTGCTCCAGTGGCTGCTGGGATTCCAAGGCTGGGTTTATTCTCCCACTGCTGGAACTTGCTGCCCCGAAGAGAAGAGGGAAGCTGGACCCAGCTCATTACACGGGAGGATTAATTACAACTGCCACGGTCTCAATGTGAAACTGGATTGGATTTTTTTTTTTTAAGCACAACTGAGCAGGATTTTTTCCTCTCCTCTCCTCTTTCATCTTTTTCTGCACACGCACACGCAGTGGGGATGTTGCAAACAGCCTGCATGAGTCCTGAGCTCTTTGTCAACCAAAACATGAGTGAGAGTGAAATCTGTGGCTACAGCCCAGGCCAGGGATCCCCCCTGCCTGGAGAAACTGCCAGTCCCAAGAGCTGCTGCCAGCAGAGCCCATCGCTGCCAGATTCTGGATTAACTGAGCTGAACGTGGCCAGTCCCAAGATCTACCACCCTCCTCCTGCATGCAAACCCCCAGCGATGCCTGCTCCTGCTGGTAAGAGAAAAACCTTTATTCCCATTCCCTATTTTCTGCTTCTTTCGCCAGCTGATGAAGCCCAGTGACCTGGGGCTCCTTTAGAGGCAGCACCGAGCTGGCCCAGCAGCAGCACAGACCAAGCTCAGGAATATCAGAGATGTTCACGTTCCCCTCCTCAGGCGGGGCTGGATTTTGTTGTGTTTGCTGCTGAGCTCAGAAATCGCTCTGGTTTCTAAAGGATGCCCAATGTTCCATCATCTCTGTCCACCCCCAGCGTTTTGCTACTCATTCACATTCTGAATTGCAAGTTTGGTTCTGAGCTAACAGCGAGGTAATAGGTGTGACCTTCTGGGTTATTAAGGTTGCAAAGTGACAGGGAAGTGTGGTTGGTGAATCGGTGCCTCTGCAGAGCTCTGCAGCTCCTAGGATAAATCTGATCCATCACTGCAAAGCCTTCACAAGTAGCAACCTTACTGGCTCCTTATAAAGCTTTTCAGAGAAACCTTTAAAACACTCTGCAAGCAGTAAATAATTCACTGTCCAAACACCAAACCAAAAAAACCAAGGAATCATTTCTAGCAAAATCTGAGAAGCAAACTCTGCTTCTCGAGGGTTTAATTATTCAGCGCTAGGTTAAACACTGAGAAGCGCCAGAAATCTCAGCACAAAACAACAGCTCCATCTCCATTCCAAAGGCACCATTTGCTGCTCGGCCTCGCCTCCCTGCTGCTGCAGGGGTGTCAGCTCTCGTCGCCCGGAGCAGGGAAGGGAAACAGAATCACGCAACAAGAAACCACATCTTGTGCGGCTGGTTCGGCTGCCAGCATCGCCTCCTCTCCGGCATCCCGGGAGCTGCACCATCCCCTCTGCCGGGCTCCCCTCCCCGGGGCCCGGCCGGATCCCAGCGCCTGCTGCAGAGCACACGAGGGGTTTGGTCAGGAATATTGGTCTGGGTTTGACTGAGCAGCACCAGGAGCTGCTGGCCCAGTGCTCCTTTTTTCATTTCAGGCTGCTGTGTTGTTTAATCCTGAGCTGTGTTTGATCACAGAGCTGCTCTCGCTGCTCCTGCCACGAGCTGCAGTGGGAACAGAAAGCTTCTCCCTGCTCCAGCGTTGCTGCTGGGTGATTCCTTGCTCTCAGGATCCCACGCTCTGGTTCCCAAAGCTCAGGCTTTCCTAGGAGCTCTGGCTTTCCCCATGGTGTATTTTATTGGGAAAACCCTAATGCATTAATTCTATATATTTTTAATGATAAAATCTGTTACTGAATGCTTTCTATAAAGGTTATTCCAAGGGGGGGACGCAAGGCAGGGACGTGAACGACAGCGTTACATAAAAGGTATTTCAAAAGCCAATGGATTTAAGCTCCTAATCTGGGCAAGTCTTTCAAGTTCAGGGATGCAGGCACCCGATGCAAGGAGCCCTAACACAAACAATCCCAGAGCAGCTTGTTTTGACAAAGAGCAAGCCTGTTTGGACAACGAGGTGTATTCTCAAATAACTGATTCATTTCAGTGCAGAAAATCATTGTTTCCCTTTGAATCACAGCACACACTGAGAGCCACAGGGGAAAGCCACTGGACAGAGCATCCTTATCTTAATTTTGAACAAATTCTGCTCCTTGTTGTTGCACTGATAACAGTTTAACAAAAACTGCAAAGGCAGATTTACCACAACACAGGAAAATCAGAACGTAAGAGGGGCAGAGACCTAAACACAGCTGACACATTCCCCAAAAGCAAATCTGTGCTCTGTGGCACACAGAAAAGCTGAGGAGGAATCCATTAAAGGAATTATTGAGCAGAGAGGAGGCCAGAGCCAAGGAACACGCAGGGAGATGTGGAAATTTCCCACAACTGACGATGAACACCGGAATCAGAGCCTGGTCCCCAGGCTGACCTCACCCTGCCACCCTTCTCCAGCAGCTCAGAGAACTGTGTTACTTTCAGCATCGTGTTGTGACTTTTCCAGACTCTGAACTTAGCTCTGATCCCCCTCAGAGGCGCTACATGGGTGTGAGAGTGAAGATGCCGGTGCGGGAACTGCTGAGGAAAATCCGCCTCTCCCAGGGCCTGGCCCCGGCTCCCGGCAAGGTGAGGGCTCCCCGAGCCTGGGCAGGCTCCTCCCGGGGCTGCAGCATCCCGGGCACACAGGATGAAATAATTCCAAACTGGAATTGAGTCCTGTGGAGGAGGAGAGCTCCATTTCCTCTGAGCGTTCAGTCTCACTGAACTACTCAGCTCAGTGCACGTGTTTCTACTGAATTTCATCCCAAAAAAGGCTCTTTTATTTTTTTTCTGGGAAGTTTGGGCTTGTCTTCCTTTCCTCGTGGAGGAAAATTGAATGCAGACATTGATTGTACCTAATTAATTGTGCTTCCCTTGTCTTGTAGCAAAATGTTACAAGACATTGTTACCCCGCTGAGAGTTCTGCAGCTGCTGCCTCTTCCAGCCACCAAATCGGTGCTTTCGATTATAATGGAGAATAAACCAAATTTTAAACAGAATGAGGGCTGGGCTAGGAGCAGTTCTGACAGTGACAGAAGGAATCCAGCCATGCTGTGGATGCTGTACATCAGTCAGTCAAGACAAAAGCAGCCCAAACCCCAGTAAAAGTATTGCTCCAGAACCTCCAAAAACAGCCCAAGGAGCTGATAGACTCCCAGGCTGCTGTAAAGATCTTTATAATGCTGCCATGAATTTCCCACTCATGGAAATCTCTCCCCCTGCAGCCCCTGCTGAGCAAAATCCGTAGCACGGGAGGCACTTTCACTCAGTTCATGTTACAATATTTGCCACTGTTCCATCTTCTCTCGTGTGTGAGCCTCTCACATTGAAGCTGGGTGGTTTTGTCTCCTCAGGAAGCCTCGTCAGTGAAGATGGTGACCAAAGGATCCTCAGGAAAAACAGGTTTGGAAACGCCTCGCTTGGTAACAGAGCCTCCTTTTCTAGTGGGATCTTCACTGTGAGGTACCCCAAGAGCCAGACCACTTCTGTCCCGTGGTCAGTGATCCCTGCTGGGTCCCAGCTGCCCTGAAAATTCCAGGAGGCCGGCCAGCTGTGCATCACCACCCTGCCCGGGTTATCTATCTCTTATCTGGGGCAGGACTCTGCTGTGTGTGCCTCTCCTCAGCTCTGAGCAGCCCTTTTCTTGCTCTCTTTGCAGCAGAGAAGAGAAGAGCTCACCCTTATACAGAGAAACAGCTTAGACAGGTATGCAGAACACCTTGAACCCCGCTCTGCCAGGCTCCCGGGGCAGAATTCCTGCTCTATCACCGAGGGAGAACAGGACACTTCATGTCTGCTTCCCTCCCCCACCTTCCGCCCTCCCCGGCTCCTGTTGCTGTTTCAGAGCAAGCAGAGCGCCGGGCAGAGCCCCAGAGGCTTGGAGGACCTCGACATCCTGGTGGAGGTGCTGCAGGAGGATCTGAACAAGAGCCAGCTCAGGGAGGAGCCTCCGCATCCCGTGCCCGATGGGGTTTGGCAGGGATTCTCCAGGGACCTGCAAAGCTCCCGGTGGGAAAGTGCGGGGAGAGAGGAGGCAGCCGGGGGCCTGCAGGGGAGAGAACTCAGCTCAGTGGAGCTTCACCTGGAGCCCTGTTCGAAGGAATTCCACCCCATCCTGCACGGGAGAGAGCTCCGCTCAGCAGAGCTTCACCCGGAGCCCTGTTCGAAGGAATTCCAGCCCATCCTGCAGGGGAGAGAACTCAGCTCAGTGGAGCTTCACCTGGAGTCCTGTTCGAAGGAATTCCACCCCATCCTGCAGGGGAAACAGCTCAATTCAGCCAGGCTGCACCCTGAATCCTGTTCGAAGGAATTCCACCCCATCCTGCAGGGGAAACAGCTCAATTCAGCCGGGCTGCACCCTGAATCCTGTTCGAAGGAATTCCACCCCATCCTGCACGGGAGAGAGCTCAGCCCAGCCGGCCTCCACCCGGAGCCCTGTTCGAAGGAATTCCACACCATCCTGCAGAGCAGACAGCTCCACTCAGCCAGGCTTCACCCGGAGCCCTGTTCGAAGGAATTCCAGCCCATCCTGCGGGCAGAGGCGGATCCTTCCTTCCCCGGCTCGCAGCGAAGCACGCCCGGCTCCAGCTGGCCGGGGATGCTCTGCAGGGCGGGCCGGAGAGGGAGCAGCTGGGGGATGCAGGATGCGCTGCCGAGCTCCCGGGGAGATTTCCCGAGGGATTCTCCATCCCAGGACACGCCTGCTCTCCTCAGCCCGGCAGAGATGCTGCTGGAAGCTCTCAGGGGCTCTGCAGACCCCGAGGGACACTCGAGGCCGACCCCGATCTCCTTCACCCAGCAGGACCTCTCCGCCCTCTCCTTCTTCCAGTTCCAGCTGCACAGGGAGGAAAGTTTGCTGAGGAACATCCCGGTGGAAAAACTGCTCGCTCCCGATGAAAATGGCAACAGGTCCTCGATTTTTCTGTCGAAATACGTTGATTTCTGTTCGCTGGGGGGCATCACTTTGCTCTGACCTCAGCTGGTGCCTGCAGCAAAAGCTGCTCTGCTCAAACTTGAATCAATTCACAGGATTTCAGGCAGATATTAAAAATATAAATACTCTGTATTTACAGTAATATTCCTGAGCTACAGCTGATATTAGGATAAATTCGGGGTGTTAAAATATTTAAGGATGAGAGGTATCTGTAGGGATTCACAGGAAAATTAAAATCAAGAAAAATAAATACTGGGGGGAAAAAGAGATGTGCAAAAAAGATCTTTTCCATGCTGCAGACACTCTCAGGGTAATTATTTCTATTATTGGCTGCTAATAAAAATGGATGGGAGGCTTACACAAAAACACAAACTGCTCGTCTGGAGCACAGACTGAACACTCAGAGGAAATGGAGCTCTCCTCCTCCACAGGACTCAATTCCTGTTTGGAATTATTTCTTTTAGGTGCAAGTGTTTGCCTTCTCTCAATTTGGGGGGATTTTGCACCCTTCTCCCTGTACAAACAGAGGTGGTTGGTGGCAGGGAATCATGGAGCAGCTGCTGGGGATCATGGCAAGAAGGGAGGAGCAAGAAATCCTGGCAGACAAAATCCACAATGCATTGTTAATGTAGAGAGTAATAAACCCTTGAATATCCCAAGATTTCACTGTTTTCCAGCCTTAGTAATTTATGCTTTAAACGACACTGTCCCCGCTGCTTTGGGGTATTTTAAGCCCTCCTCTGGGGTATTTTAGCCACTCCTTTCTCTTCTGATTGTTGCCAACTGAATTCTCTTGCAGGCTGCTGCACAAGGCTGTAGCCCAGGGAAGGAGGGCTCTGACTTTCGCCCTGGCACAGAGATTTGCATCCCTCAACAAGATCGACGAGAAGGATGCAGAGGAAAGGGTAGGATGCCGATTTGCCAAGAAAAAAGTCATTTTTTTATCACATGCAACCTTCTATCAAACCCCAGTCAAACACCCAGCATCCTTCTGGTGTCCTGGCAAAGAAGGGAAACAGGAATGGGGAGGGAATGATGGGGCACAAGTGGGAACAGAGCCCCAGATCCCAACTCCCCACTTCATCCTCTAAAAAGCATTGTTGTTTTAAAATTATTTTTGCCTTTCACTGCAACTTTCTGCCCTTCTTCCCTTCTCAGACTGCTTTGCATCTTGCTGCAGAAAAGAACCAGCACCTGATGGTGAGCGACCTGATCTCCCTGGGAGCCAATGTCAACGAGCAGGACAGCTCAGGGAAAACCCCCCTCCACCTGTGTGCAGAGAACGGGTACCTGAGAGTCCTGGAGGTAAACTGGGGGTTTATGTCAGGCAGAAGTGGAGCAAAGGCAACAAATTCACGTTGTGATGTTTAAAATAACCCAGGGTTTTCCATACAGCTCCGGCGTGATGGGGTTACAGAGGGATTTGGGGGAGGAATGGGTGTTCTGGCAGTGCCAGAGGTGAGGAATCACCTGGATATTCTTCATTTCAGGTCCTGAAGAACTGCAAAGACCACGGGGTGTGTGTGGAGGTGGACGTGCCTGACCACTACGGTGAGAGGGAAAGCTGAGCTGTGCAGGGGCTCGGCTCAGAGCCCCAAATCTGCAAACACAGATTTACCCCAGGGGCAGGACCTGACCTTTCCCCGGGTGTTCCCCGCAGGTTTCACCCCCCTGCACCGCGCTGCCCTCGCCCACTCCGTGCTGCTGGCAGAGTCCCACGGGAGTGCCAGGGACAGCGAGCAGGGGAGGCTCCTCCGGCTGCGGAAAAGCCAAATCCTGGAGGGAATTCTCTGCCTGCTGCAGATGGGAGCAAAGCCCGAGCTGCAGGTGAGGATCAGGGCAGGCTCTGGGCTCCGGCTGGAGTGTTCTCCTCCTTGTGCAATCGCAGGGTTTGCTGTCATCTGCAGGTGCTGAATTCGTGTCCGACCCCCACCACCTGCCTGAAACTCGAGGAGAACACGGAGCTCATGTGTTTGCTTCAGGCTCACAAAGCCCAGGGACAGGATGTTCTGCAAGAGGTAACTGTGGGTGCTTTACACAGGCAACGTCTGGCAGAGATTCCAGGTTTATTTTCCAGGATTAAGCAAATAGTCAGTGCTTTAAAAAAAAAGTTACAGCTCTTTTACCTTTTTGAGGGTCTTTTCTGACCCTGTCAGGTAAGAGCTCCCACCAGAGCACTTGTAATGAATGTAATAATATAATAAGATTTCAATTAGAAATACAGGTTTAAAGCCCCGTTTCAAGTCATTGAGGTTCTCCCAACAGGAGAGGAAACACAGCAGAGAAAAAAAAAACCCATTTCAATCCAGTTCAGCTGGGAATTCACTGTTCTGGTCTCTTCACCTGCACAGAGCTACAGCCTGCTGGATGCTCCCAGAGGAACACCCGGTGCCCCAGCAGCAGACATCCCACCCCAGCTGTGTTCCCTGGCATCCCCAGACCTCTTTGATGTCCTTCTCAAAGGTAGTGTGTGGCAGGAAGATGAGTCCAGAAAATCAGGTAGGGTTTTCTGCCTCAGCAGCTGTGATGGAGTGGCTCAACCCAGTCCCTTCCCTCCTCACAGCACCACTGGGGGTGGAAAAGAACCCCAAAAATCACTGAGTCCAAACCTCCACGGCGTGGAGCTGCTGGAGAAGATGCCCAGCACCTCATCACAGCCTTTGCATTCACTCCAGAGGCCTGCCCACAATTTATTTTCTTTGCAAACCTCCTCCCTCAGCCAAAGCCAGGCAGAACATGGGGCAGGAAATCCGTGGCTTTAGGAGGAACGCCGGGCCTGGGCACTGAGCTGAGATTTGCTGCTTTCTTTCCTTCCAGGGAAATGCTGATAACTCTCATCACCCGCACCCCGTGGGCTGCCTGCTGCAGGAGAAGAACCAGAGGACAGGCAGTAAATAGGGAATGTGTTAGAGCTTGGACTAAATGCTGCAAAGATCTCCTCTGGACCCACAATTCTGGAGCAAACCCACAAACGGGGGAAATCCTCAGCGCAGGTTTCCCCAGGAATTCAGTGTTAGATGCTCCAGGAAGAACCAGATCTTCATTTCCTCACAAATCTCTGCTTCTCTGCTCGAGTCTGGGGTGTAGCTGCCCCACAGTCTGAAGTTCTGATGATTTTTCATGCAGGGGTTTAGCCTAAAAAAATGATTTTAACCAGCCAAGGCCCAGTCTTGAGGGTTTTGGTCTCTACACTCCAAATTCAACGTTCAGACTGAAAATCTCAGTCTTGGCGAGCTCTGGCAATCCAGAGCCTGTTGAGTTATGTTTAATATTTTCTGCAGTCTGGCTCTGATTTTGGCCAAGGCTGGAGAGGTCACACTTTAAGGCAGTCTCAGGGTGAAGTCCTTCCAAAAGAACACATCGTGCTGAGCATGTTTTTCTCAACAAAAATCAAGCTTTTTGTTTATGCAACCAGAATTTGGCACCGAGGGTGGATTGTAGGTGAAGTCTGGGACAAAGTACTCTGAATCAGTTCCTTCCTAACAGATCTAGCAGAGGATTTTACCTTTGTAAAGGTAAAATTTCTATAAAATTTATATTTATAAAATGGGTGAAATTGATACAATTTAGATATATGACAGCTTTTTCAGGATCATTTTTTACACAAAGCAGTTTTGCAAGCTGGGAGGGTAACAAGGAGCTGAAATTATCCTGTACTGCCAGAAAGCCAAGTTATTTGGTAGAATTATCACAAACTAGATAATTCTTTTTTTAATTATTTCTTCCCAGACTTACTCTCATTGAATTTTAACTCCTGGTTGCGAGTTCGCTGGTTTCTATGAAACTTCCCTGTTTGCTACATAGGGAGCAATTCTAATTTACAGAACCTAAACCCAAACCCCACTGAGCCAGCAGCCCCTCCCGTGTCTCCTGTGGAGGAAAATGGGAAATTCTCCACGTGAGGCCCTGCAGGAGCCCGGGTTCAGTGCTCAGCGTGTTTGGGGAATGTTTTTAATGAACCCTTCTCGTTTGCTTCTTGTGCAAAAAGGGATTTTCGTGTTAGGGTTTCCTTAAGTGTTAAGCTCCAAGAGCTCCAAGGTTGCACAAGGTGAATTAACCTGGCCTGAGAAGTGGCAGTGCTGAAGTAAATTCCAATGGGATTTGGGTCGTGTCCTGTGATTCTGCTGCCCTGAACAGCTCAATAGTTCTGTTCTGTGTTATTTCTTGTCTGAGGGAGACTTAATAATTCCAAATCTTTCAGTATTTTGTTAAAATATATATATATAATTTGTTATTCTTGTGATGAGTTGCATAACTCATCCACCTCCTTCCACAGCCTTCCCTCGTGTTTTAATCGTGTGAAGTCTCTTCTTTTTCCCTTTCTGTCCCAGGTTTTACAGATATTTTCCTCTCTGGTTATTTCTCTCTGTGCCCCCACCACCACTCATCCTTCTTTCTGTTTGCATTTTAACTCACATCTGTTCTCCCAGAACTTTTTATTCATTTGAAGACAATTACTGTCAATAATATCACAATAATTTTACAATATTATTATTACAATATTATTACAATTACTGTCAAAGTTGTTACAATAACTCAGCTTCCATTTGTGGGATTGAAGGGTCAGATCCAACTCCTTATTTCCATTATAAACCGACCAAGAAATCCTACATCAGGAGGATGAAGCCGAGTGCTGAACAAAGAGAAGAGCATCCATAAGCACTTGCAGGGAAAAAACCTGAATTTTCTCACAGGATTTCTTAGAAAAGCGTAGAAATCTTTCATTTAATAATACAACATTAATCTTTTAGTCATGGAAACCATTTGGGTGAAAGGACAGGAGTATTAAACTATCCATATATATACACATAATATAATATATTCATATATATTCAGTATACTCAGAGGTGAACTTGCTTCTAAAGTCTATTCAGCCCCAGTTATCCATGAATTGCATTGTTAGTAGGTGGCTTTACATTGTTTCACTGCTCCTTGCCATCAATAAATACATTATTTCATGCAGGATCTTGGTTTTCTCTGGACTTTTCTATCCCTGCTAAGCTCACGGCAGAAGGGACACGGTGGAAAAAGCAAATGGAGCAGAGTTTGGAAGCTGAGGGTGCCAAGATTCTGTTGTTGGTTTGGTTTTTAAGGTGGCAGAGCTCCTCCAGCACCCCCCTGTCCCACCACTGATTCCAAAGGGAATTGCAGCACCAAATTCCTGCGGAGTGTCCCGCCCTGGAGGGACCCAGCCCTGTGCCCCCAGCCTGGCACCTCCCCCCAGCACAAACCCAGCCCCTGGTTCCATCTTCAGCTTCCAAAATGTGGCCTTGAAACCCCGAGCTGCTGCACAGGCACGGTTCTTGCATCGAAGCCTCTTCCCCGAGGCTGCTCAGACAAAATTTCACCTCCCAGAGCCCAAAATCTTCAGCTGGGGGGCACAGGGACCGCTGCCCACTGGGGCAGATGATGGCAGGCAGAGAACAATGCCATGGTTGTAAGAAAAGCACGGGCAGGCAAAGAAAATCAATTACATTTTAAAAAAAACCCAACTCCTTCTAGCAGACAAACAAAACAAATCCGATTTTTTAAGGCGAGGAGCCAAGAAAAGAGCCAGAAGGGGGTTGGACAGTGAAGAAAATAATCCACAGCCCTTTGGAGAATATTTTGAGGATGTGGATCAACAGCTGCCGCTCGGGAAGAAATATCAGCATTTCCTCTGCTCTGCCCTGCATCCCCTTCCCATCCCTCCAGCTCTCACCCCACATTTCCAGCCAGGCTGGATTGCAGGGCCGAGCTCCCGAGCCAGGGAAGAGGGAGAGGCCGAGCCCTCGGCAGCTCCGGATTCTCCCAGAGCCGTCTCACCCACCGACCCTGATTTCCCCTGCTCTCTCCGTGGCTGGGGAAAGTCGGGAGGGGAAGGATCCAGCTGGAAGCCAGGCTCGTTCCTGCAGCTGTGGGCAGCACAGCAGATGGAATAAATCTGGAGGAGGGAGAGCCAGGAACTGAAAACTGAGAGTGGCAGGGGCTTCCCGGGGGGATCACGGCGGGGAGAGGCAGGGAAGGAGAGAGGGGAGCAGAACTGGGTCTCGCTGGACGTGGGCAGCAGAGCTCTCCTGTCCCACGTTGTCCCAGACACAAACACAAGCCAGCAGCTGCAGGTCATCGTGGAGCCTCATCCTGCTCGTTTCGTCAATGTTTACCCCAAAATTTCACTTGTTCTGAGGACAAACGTTCAGTTTAACACCTGGGAGCTGCAGGATGTGCCCTGAAGAATTCCTTCTGTTGTGACAACAAGAGGGCTGTCACTCCAGCCATCCCTACAGATTTATATCCACCCTGAGTGGCTCAATTTTGGGGGTCACTTGGCCCAGCAGCAGGATTTGAGTGGATAAAACATCATTTCCCAGGTCTAAAACCCCAAGAAAACGTTCCCCAGTTAGCATCAGGAGGGCCCCAGGCACTGCTCTGCTCCGTGCTTGGCCATAGAAGCTGCTACACCCATGAGAATCCTGTCTGGGTAGGTCCCAGCTCTTAATTATCTCTATTTGTTATCTCTATCCATCAGCAGCAGCCTGAGAAGTTTACAGAAGTCTTGTTTTTTCGAGCACAACAAGCTCTCCAAACACAGAGAGAGGTGTGGGGGTGATAAGCACACGCAGAAATCCCCACACCACGAGTGCCGAGAGCAGAACAAACACCCAGCTCAGGCCTGGAGGAAATCACCCAGCAGGAAAGAACACAAAAACCTCGTGGCACGGTTGAAATATTAAGTTTGGCCCGGGTTTGCTTGGTTTTAAACGAAACCCCCTGCATCCCTTTGCTGCCGATGAGTAACCAGCTTTTGAATCCTCCACAATTATTTCTAGAAAGGCATTCACAGCTAATTGTGTGCTGGAGGCAGAGGAACACACACCAACCTGCCTTCAAAGCTCCACACCGGGGCCAGAAATATTTTCACCCTCGAAGTGAAAATATTCACTTGATTGAGACTGGAAGCATTTTAGAGCCCAAGAAGCACGGCCCAGTTAAAAATTTCAGGTTTAATTTCCTTCAGCAGCTCTGGCTGCCCCTTCCCCGAAGGTTCTGTAGGAATAAAAGGTGGGGTTTTTTGCAGCTCTACTGGGGCTGTGATGAAATCACGTTTTAACTGAGAAAGGGCCGCCTGCTAGAGAGGCTCTAGGAATCACCGGCGAGCACAAATTAATGAGCCAGGGCTTTGGGCTGGCTGGGTTGTGCCCTCAGTGCCCGCTGCTCCCAGGTGTGTGAGCTCTGACCTTTCTGTTTCCCTGGAATCCTTACTCACCACCGAGGCAATCCCTGCTCTGATATCTAAACCTGATAAGCTTCTGCAGAACCCGGCGGTTCTTGGAGTTCCCAGCCAGGCTGGTGTTTGCTGAGGTGAGGCACGCACTGTGAAACCCAGTCCTGGTTAAATTTACCAGGCTGATAAGGATAGGCAGGGGATATTCCAGCAGAGCAGTTTATTTTCTTTGCTCACAGCAGGTTATTTATTTCCACTTGTCTGTTAAAACCCACAAACCTCAGCTACGTTCCCTCGCTGATTAAATAAACTTTGGGGTTTAACTTGCCCACATCGTCTCCTCCCCTAGAATCAAACCTGAAGAGAGAAAATTTATATTTTACTCCATCTCTCCATGAAACATTCCCGTCACAAAAATGCACCTGCAGAGCCCAAGTGAAAATAAACAACTTCCAGTCGCTGCGTTGTCCGTGGGATCTGAATAAATCCTGAGCTCTCTTTGGCCTCTATCCTCATTTGTTTAAATTTAAATTGTGATTCAGCTGGCTTTTCAGGATCACCTCAGAATAACCAGTCTTCAGGGTTGTTTTTTTGTTTTTCAACACAGAAACCCAGCCCCAAGTGCCAGAAGCCCTGTGCCTGTTTGTCCCCCCCCAAAAAAACAACATTATTCTCACGATTCCCTGAAAAAGATAAACAAGAAGAGCACTAAACAGTAGGAAAAAAGCAGAAATGAACCATAGAAAGCATGGAAAGAAGGAGGAAAATAAAAAAGAGAACTGGTGCTTTCACAGCCCCGATTTGTGGGTGGTTGTTTCTCTGGAGGTCACAAATGCCCAGCCCCAGGTTGTGCTGGCACGTGCCTGGGTTTTACGTGGTGGGGTTCAAGATAAGCTGCACTTTGCAGAGCCCGGAGTCCTCTGAGAGTTCACTCTGGGCAATTCCTCCCAAAGTCACCCCAAGTCGCTTGGCTTTGTCCCAAAAATCACTGCCCAGCCTTTCCCTGGAAGCCTTAAAAAATTATTTCAGCGTTTATACAACTCCTCTTCACGAGCTTGTAAACCAAGGGTTATCTGAATACAGCTCTGCTCTGGCAGAGCCAAAACCTGCTGTGAGTAATATCTGGAGAGTAAAGTTTAGGTGGGGAAAAAAGAATAGGTTGATAAAAGTAGGTTAATCGAAGATTTGTAGGTCAACAGAATCCACCTGTGGCTCCTTTAGCTGAGAAACTTCTATGAGATTTTGCAGAGAAATAAGATCAAAATCTGCCTTGACTGACATGACATGGGTCATGTCAGCACCTACTTATTCAGATATCAAGTAATTAAAATAAATAATCTCAAACTCTGATGCCCAGGAAGAAAAATAGCTGAAAATAGCTGAAATATAGCTGAAAATAACATGAATCTGCTGTGGCACAGACTGAAAACAGCAGTGATTACGTTCAGCGAGGGGAGAAACAATAGAACTCCAGGCCAAAATAATTATATGACTTTAAAAACTCCTGTTAAAAACATCAGGGATGATTTCACACGTTCCAGAGCAGCAAGGGGCTGTTTTTGCTTTGCTCTTTTCAGGAGCTACTTGAGGTGGTGTGAAATTTCTGTGTTTAATGATATGGTGGATTTAGATGCTGTTTACCCAAGAACCTGCTCGTTTTCTTTGAAAACTAAATAGAAAACCTGCATTTTTTTAGTGTTCCCCTCTTCTTCCTGCCCCTTTGCCGGACTGAAAAGCGAAGGCAGGCAATGACTAAAGTCAGCCAGGACCGGGAGAGTGACTCAGGCTTTAATTCCTGGGCTGGATTAGTCACCGAACATTTTATGGGGCTGTTATTCCCGTCCCTGCCAGGAAAACGCCAGCCCGGCACACGGGGCAGCGCTGCCGATCAGTTCTGGGGAAAAGGGGAGTCCTGCATCTGCTTATCACAGCTCGGGACTCAGATTGTATCACAAGGCATTTATTTATTTCTTTATTTCTTTATTCTGGGCCCTGATCTGTGGGGCATCATTGGATAAATGACTCTGGAATCCTTCCGAGGTGAGGGAAAGCTGCTCGTTGCCTTTGGTATTCCCTGCCTATGAAATTTAACCCCTCAGGGAAGCTCTGGGGTCATTCCCACACTGCATTCCCAAAAGCTGAACTCTGCCAGACCCAGGGCTGGGAGGTTTGCCCGACCTAATCTTCACTGGATAAAAAAATAAATCATAAAAGATTAAAAAACTCGCACACCAGAACCTCCGGACCTGCTGCGGATCCCTTTGGGGCAGCCGGCCGAACCCAGAACGAGCAGAATTTACCTTGCTGGGTGTGCGGAGCCCTGCGGGGACAGGGAGAGGCGGGATGGGAGGCAGCTCCCGCATTCCAGGCTGCTCCAGGCAGGACCTCTGCGCAGGATTTCTCCGGCGGGGGCAGCTCCAGGCACGCTCAGGGAATGCAAACTCCAACAAGGAGGGAGCTCGGGCGCTTCCAGCCGCGCCGTGGGGATGGTTCGGGCTGCGGTTCATAGAGCAGGCAGCTCGGGTGGAAGCAAATCCCGCTTTAAAAAGCAAATTTTAGTGCCTATTCTGGGGACTCCAGGCTTTACTGTGTGTAAAAACAGACTGACCCTTCACTGGAACATCAGGGATTTGTTCAAGGAACAACAGTTTCTGGCGATTTCTGCATTTTGCCAGTTAAATCACAGTCCTAACTTTTGCAAAGAGATAAAGAAATATCTCCTCCCTCTGAAAACCCCTCTCTTCTGTTTTTCTGCCCCTCAAAACAAATCCAAATATGCAAACCCCTCATTTATTGTGTCCCTAGAAAGTCACCCAGCGGCAGCTCCTTGAACAAGCAGTTGTGACAAGGAACTATAAGAAAAATGTGCATTTACTGGTGCCACAGAGGGCACGAGCAGACGGCAAAAGCCACCCAGAAGTGCTCTGGGATCTTTGATCACAAATTTCCCCACGGGAAAACAGAAGCCCGAGCTGGAGGTGGAACATCCCCACCGTGGCACAGGCGGGCAGGGGCTGGGCTCTCCGCTCTGGGTACCAGGGCAAGGTCTCGGAAGCGCCACCGGTGCCAAAAGTGGCATCAATTCCCTCCTCCTCCGTGCCAAAAGTGGCATCAATTCTCTCCTCCTCCGTCCTGCAGGGAGCCAGGCTGCCCTCTGCTGCGGGGAGAACGCCGGGCTGCAGGAGCCCTGCCCGCCTTCGCCACCTCCGAAACCCCCGGAGCTCTCCAAAAGCAGCTCCTGAAAGCCAGAGCGGGCAACCCAGCCCTGGATAATTGAGTTTTTAATGGGAAATTCCCAAAAAGCACCGACTTCTCGACAGCTTTTTGCTTTAGGCTGCGGAGTTTATGATGAGCACATCCCAAAGCCACAGCCGGTCCCGCATTTGCCGATGACCCCTTGTGGTAAAGGAGGATTTGTGGCCTCTCCAAACCCAGCGCTGCTGCAGGGACCCTGAAACTTCGGCTCGCACAGGAGCAAAGTGTCTGCAACCACAAATCAGCGCTTCCCTGGCCTCATTCCACAGGAATATTCCCGGACTGGGCAGAGAGCAGCCCTGCTCTGTGACCTGTGCGGCTCCAAGAGCTCCATAAATATTTCACACCAGCCTCTCATCTCTCCCTGGCCATGAAATATTCAGCAGGAAGGGAAAGCTCTCCTCTGTTTCTGACCCACCTCTGGCAGTTCAAGCTGCTCGCTGCAATAAATCCATGGCCCTTTTCCTCTTCTTTTTCTCTCTTTTCCCCAGCTTGCCTGGCAGCAGTGGGGAAGCACAGCTTCAGAACGGTGAGGGATGCCAGAGTGGGATTCACTGCAAGAGAGGAGAACAGAGTCTGCCAAGCTGTCCAGCAGGTACTTGTGGATAATTTGCCAGGGATTATTTGCTTCTCTGTCACATATTCCTCAATAAAAACGCAGCCAGGCTTGGGTTTTGCAACAATAATTCTTAGATAATCGATTTGGCTTGCTGAAATTCATATTGTAACAGGTAAGAAAGCTCAAGAAACAAATGTAGAGCATTGGATTTTATTGTCTTAATATTCCTGTATCAGAAGAGCTCCTTTCTGCACTGTGTAATTCAACAGTATTGAAATTAGAGAATATTTTGGTTGAAGCAGGATGCATTTAACTGACTTAAGACATAAAAACGCCGCAATATTTAAACTGGAAACGCAGCCCTTCATCTCCACAACAAACTGCTCTGCATGAGAAAAACTGAGAGGAGTTTTTTTGCTGTCCAAAGGCTTTTTCTGCCCCGGAGGGAACCACACCGCCGTGCCGTGCCCGCCGGGGACGTTCCGCCCCGAAGGGGCAGCGCTGCCCTCGCCCCGCTGCCTGCCCTGCCCCGCGGGCTTCTTCAACCCCAGGCCCGGCCAGAAATCCTGCCTGCCCTGCGGCTCGGAGGCAGAGCAGCCTGCAGAGGGGCAGCGGAGCTGCGTGTGCCTCGGGAAAGGGCAGGTGTTCCAGGTACGGGAGAAAATCGC
Source organism: Platysteira castanea (assembly GCA_013397175.1). Taxonomy (NCBI): domain Eukaryota; kingdom Metazoa; phylum Chordata; class Aves; order Passeriformes; genus Platysteira; species Platysteira castanea. The sequence continues at coordinate 101,893 of VYXC01003688.1, read as the reverse complement.
ATCGATCCACCCGGAGAAATCCACATTTTGGTCATTCTGACCTTTACTTTTCTGTCTTTCTCTCAGTTCCAGCCACAGGGAAGGGGGTGGGGACAGCAGATTTACAACTTCTCTGCGTTTCTCAGGGTTGTGTCAATCCTCGCCCCTTCGCTGGACGGCTGAGGGTGGTGTGTGGACACCAAACTGCAGGTTCCTAAATGTTGCCCTGGATTTTTGTAAGCCTTCTGTTTTTAACCTTGGAGTCAGATTCTTTTCACACAGTTTCATGTCAATAATAGCCAATGTTTACTGAACGGTATTTTCTGTTTTTCCTTCCTTTTGTGATAAGAGACCTTTGATGAGCACCTTTCTTCTCCAGTGGGATTGAGAAGGAAGTGACATGCTCTCCAATCCCTTGTGGAGTTGGGACGTGTATAAGAATGAAATAATGTAAATAAATCCATTCTATTTTCCTCCTTTCTGCTGAACCTGGCAGGTGTAAAAGCGCCTTTATTGTGTCTCCCCGGACACACCTGAACAAACCCTTCTTTTCATTTCCAGCCTCGTGACGCCCTCTGCACCTGCCCGCCGGGTTTTAGGAGGTCTGGGAGGGATGGGAGCCTCTGTGTCAGACAATCCTACCCCGCCTGCCGAGATTCAGCCTCCCGGAACCAGGAGGGGCAGTGCTTGACCAAGAGAGGATGGGCTCGCTACTGCTCCCTGAAGGTATTTCCATTTTCGTGTTTGTTAAATCCCCAAACCGGGCAGAAAATGCCCCAAAAAAGCAGAATTCCCAAGCTCTTCCTTCACAGGGCACAGCCAGCATGGAAATCAAGGGTTACTCGTGGTTGCACAGGAGGTTTTGCCTCTTCTTCAGCTGCAGGAGCCCCTGGGCATTCCCGTGGTGCTGCTCCTATTCCTTCCTCTCCTCCCCAGGTCTGTGCTGTCCCCAGCGATTTCCGAGGCTACGACAAAGCTCTCGGCCTCTGCATTTGTCACTCTGCCAGCCTGGAGGGGGTGTGCAACTCCCAGTGCAGGAGGCAGCAGAAAACCACCCTGCAGCTCTCCTGTGCAGAGAGGAAAGCTCAGCTGCTCATCAGCCACAGCAACGGGAGCAAGGTGAGGAAAGCTGGGGTGATTTGCACCATCTCCCTGCTTTTGTCAGGCTCTAAACCCCATTCCTTTTGCTCAGAAAAATATAGAATGCAACAAACAAAACCCCCAAGTATTATTCTATTACACACATAAGCACTTTTTAATTCTATTTCATCCATTAAAAAAAATTCAGGTGACAAAAAACTGAATTCTTTTTCTCTTAGACTGCTGTTTTCTTAGAAGGCTTAAGGACAGCTCTGCCAAGACCAAATTTCTCTTTGGAAGAGGTCTGTGCTGCAGGACAAGGCCAACAAACCCACCCAGCTCACGTCGTGGAGATGAGTGGTGAGGGAAGGAGCAGCAGCAGCCGGGGCATCCTCTGGGTGTTGGATGGGGTTTGTGCACAAAAAGCCTTTCCAGGGTGTTTAAAACACAAATAATGACAAATCTCCACGTCCACATCCTGAGAACAGCAACAGAGGTTTGCCACTCCACACAGAATTTATCCTGCTCAATCCCAGAACACTGGTTTGGAATTTGTGTGTTTCCAGTTGTACAGGAAAGGGCAGATATTCAGAGATTTCCTTCCTAAATGACAATAAACAGAGCTGGAGGATCTCTTTGCCAAAGGAATCCCTTCTCAGGTCCTTCACCTGCACAGATTTCCTCTTGGGATTTAGACTTTAATGTGCTTTTGCCAAGTAAAACTCGAAGCAGTTTAAAATTTTTCCCTCAAAATTCCAGATCAGGGCCAAAAAGCACAACTGGCACAGCCAGAAAATGGAACAGCAGCACCAGGAAAGACTCATTTGCCCCCGAGCTCTTTGCAGAGCTTCATTGACTCCAGCCAGGTCAAACCAGCTCCTGCACCAAACAAACCCCAAAGGCTTTGAGCAAGGCCCAAACATTTTTAAAACTGCCCTAGAATGAGAAAAATGTGCTAAAAATGACCCCAGTTGGGTTTAGAGCTTGCAAGTCGTGCTCGGGGGCTTTGGGGAGCAGATACTGCACAAGGAAAAGCAAAATTCAAAGCAAAATTGATGCTCAAAACCAGAAACAAGCAATTCTTTTTATACCACTCCAGGGAAAGGGTTTTTAGGGGTGTATAACCCTGACCCTCAACTGTTTCACGAGCTCATCGTGCTGAACGAGGCTTCAGCCCTTCCTAAAAAGGCTCCTCCTGCAGCAGCAGCTCCAGGTGAGTTCTCCTGCAAAGCTCCTAAACTTACATTTAATAGAGATGTTCTAAAAATTAATTGTGCACACAGCCCCCAGCACTGCCCTGCAGGGAACACCACGGAATTCCCTCAGGAGATAACAACCATTACCAAAATCAGCAGAATTCAGAGTTTCCAGGCTGCTCCTGAGGCCCCACGGGGGCTTTTTCTGCTCGCATTCCTCACTCTGGGCAGACCTGGGATTATTCTGGAATTCTCTGTTTCTCTCTTTTCACGCTGTCTGGACTTTAAACCTCATCCTGGAAATTAAATTTACATACGTATATATGTGAAAATCACCCTATAAAACTGTAATTATATCAGATTTTCTATATGGACATTTATAGCTATAAATTTGTGTGCTCTCACAGATCACCCTGGCCACGAGGAGTGCAGGGATCCCCGGGGACAGAGCCTGAGCCCCCCCAACTCCACATCCCAGACCCCATTTTTGGGCATCCTCAACCCCATCACCTGCATCAGCGGTGATGTGACCCTCGTGTTCATCGTCTCCAGGGAGCATTTCCCAGTTTATGATGTGTAAGTACAACTAAGAACCAAAAAGAACTCAGCTAATGCATTTTTACTTCAACAAAGAGAAATTCTTCACCTTTTTCCAGCGTGGAATTGAAAGGAAACATGACAAGGAACAGTGAAATTGTCATTATTAAACATAATTCAATGTATTTTTCACAGAGAGGACTGTGCACAGTAGGAAGCAGCATCTTAGTAATTAAGAAATTCACATTTACTTATTAAAACAGGCAAAATTAAATCTGTACTTACTGTTCCTGATGTCTTGGCCATGCTGTTTCTGACCTAGAAGGGCTCCCAGGAACTATTTTTGCACAGGTAGATAAAAATCCCTGCTCCTTAGGGTTAATTGCTGCATTTGTTTGGGGGAGGAGTGGCTGGAGCAGCCCAAAACAAAGCTGGGTGAGGAAATACTGGAGCTGTGGGGACATTTCAGTGCCTGAACTCCCACTGATGCTCCTTCCCTTCCTGCTGTGATGGGCAAGAGCTCTGAATTTCTAAATCCCCACCCTATTTATGAGCCTAGAAGGAAAAATAATTAAAATAAAAAAGGCAACGATGAGAAATTTTTGTCCTTTCCCTCCTAGAAACAATCTGTACAACACAAACGCTGAATTTGACTGGGGAGATTTCCGAAGCCTCGGGGAGGAAATCAGGGAAAGCTCCCAGAAATTCCTCCTGTTCCTTTTCCACTTCCAGGCCCCTGGCACTTACGTGCTCCGGCTGAGCAGCAACCGGCACAAGAGAATGGTTGGTACCCAGAAATTCTTCATTTTTATTGGGAATTGCCCTCCTGGTGAAGCATTTCCTGCTCCAGGTGAATGTTTGGAAGCACGGGAAGCTGTAAAAATCCCAGCGAGCACGTTTTTATAGCTCAGAAATAAATAGGAGTTGGTTTCTGTGAGGGGGTGTGGACACAGAAAATGCTGCTTGCAAGGACTTTTTGTGCTTCTCTCTGGTCCCGTGGGAGAGAAAAACCTCTCACGAGGGCTCTCAGTAGAGTTTTCAAACCAGGGCCACCTGCAGACCTTGCTAACCTTTGTTTATACCACAATAAAGAAATATTTTGCCAACAGGACATTGGTCCATCACCCTTAAAAAAGTGGCTGATCTTTTCACCAATTAGGCTATGGAGAAAAAAAGATATAAAAGACTTGTAAAAGAATTAAATAAATCAATCTTTTGCACATTTCTTGGATCTCTCTCCTCCCTCCTGCTACTGCGGGATACAGCAACAAGGGGGGAACGGTGCAATTCCTGCCGAGTTGGATTCTGTAAGAGAAAAAAACCTATTTAACCCATCCCAAATATGAAGTTAGAACCTCTCTGTCCTGTTCTGTCCTGCAGTACCTCCGGGTGATGCCAGCGGGGGCACAGTGCTACGAGGAGGGGCCCTTCCTGCCCAGCAGGCCCAGGGTTGCTGTGCAGGTGGGCATTGCCAGGAGGAGGGAGCTGCCCCTCAGCCCGGACCGGGCAGCGATGGCCGGGGTGACCACGGGGCTGGGGCTGGGGCTGGCAGCCTCCCTGGCACTGCTGGTGAGTACAAGATACCCTGAAGATTTTAGAGATTGTTGTAAGATTTTTTAGGCAGTGAAGTCACAATTTATGTGTTCGCTTAAAGCTGAAAATCAGAATACCCCATGTTTTACAGTGGGGTAAAATTCATCCCCATAAACTGATGCCATCAAAACCCCTATATATATATATATTTAAAAAATTATATATATAATCCCAATATATATCCCTTTAAAACCCCATCAAAACCTGGTTCATAAACCTCTCGAAGGCATTCAAGGTACAGATAAATTTCATTCTTATTTTCTGATCCATCGATGAGAGAACAACTTACTTCTTTAAATGTCTGGCCCCAAAACTGCCTCAAAATAAAGAAGACATAAATAAATACCATTTTTACCAAAACCCCTGTGAGTCATGAATAAATTTCTTCAATTTTTATTCACGTGACATTCATGTTTGCTCTCCTAATTCAGACAAAAGCGACCACAACACACCTGAGATCAGATTCAAACCCAAGCAGGTCCTCCAGACTGTAAAACCCCAAAAAAATCATTCCATTTTTGTTTTAGCAATTTAAAGTTCAGCAGGATATTTTTTTTTTCTGCAACCAGACTCCTGAGGTAATGACAGAAAATGTGATTTATTCACCCAGCAGATGCAAACAACAGATAATTACACTTCCCCTTGGTTTCAGCTGGGATCTCTAATTCTGCTGGTTTAGAACAAATTAATGATTATTAATAATTAGAAACCAGGCTCTCGGGGTCTTTGCCCCACAGGTTGTTGAGTGAATCACGTTAATGGGAGATGTAAAACAAAGAAAGGCCCTGATTTGTGGAATGTTGTGGTTTTTTGCAGCTCCTGTGCCAGGGGCTGGGCTGGGCACAGAGGGGCAGCCCCTGCCCCGCGTTCCGCAGGCGGCAGCTCCAGTACAGCCTGGACAGATATTCCTCCAAAATTCCTGCTGTTTTTTCCATTAAAAAATGTCACCCCTGGCTGCAGCACAAGGCTGGGCACTCCTGCAGCGCTGCTGGCACAGGTCAGGCAACAAAATCCCCAAAAACCCCTGGGTTCTGCACAGAATGGACCCAAAATTCTGTGCTGCCCTCTGCAAAGGCTGCAGAATTCAGGGGTTTAAAGGCATTGGTGCTCAAACCCAGCCTTAAATGAAAGAAACCCCTAAAATTAATAAATGAAAATCCCTGTTCCAGGCTGTTTCCTGAGGAGAGGGGAAGCTTGGGAGCCTGAAGGACAAATCGACCTCGAGGCCTTTAACACCAATGTTTTCTTTGAACTCCTGCTGAGGCAGTCCCACTCTGTCACCGCCACGCTGGGCCACTTCAAAGAGGAGGTAAATCATTATTTGGGGCTGCTTTTTATGTAGAAAAGCCTAAACCCAAGTAATTGTGTCTGTTCCCATTGTTTCATCAAGCCCTGACTGTTAGCTGGATGCTTTATTTCAGCTTTCATCAGTTTAGAGCACAATAAATAAATCTAGCCTCATTTTATTGAGCATTTTCTTTATATCCTGTAAAAGGGGGAAGAGGAGTGACCTTAAGGCAAAATATTTTGGTTTTCTTAGAATTTTGTCTCTTGGTAATTTTTGGAAAGTGACCNCTTAGAATTTTGTCTCTTGGTACTGAACTGATGTAATTTTTGGAAAGTGACTTCAGCTTCCAGCTTCAATTTTTCACCTGTAAAATGAAAAAAAAGTGGGTTTTCTACACTGGAAAGCTGCAGGTTAAACTGAGGAGAGATTAGTAAACTAATAGATGAGTATGTTTTTTGAATTTTATAGTAAATACATACATTTTGCTGCTGAAATCTTGAGGGGAGCATTTCACAGCCCAAATCTGAATCCACCTGTGGCACTCCTGTGACTCCGAGTGAGGTTTTAAGGACAGCAGAGGGAGCTGGATCACAGCAACAGATAAAGACCACGGAGAAATCCTCGTTCCCCAACCTGTGCTTGTACCAAAAACTGAGCCCAGTTTGGGCTTTATTACATAAAAAGGGAAATTTCACCAGCTCCAAATTCTCCCTTCCCTCCTAACATCACCTTTTTGTTTTCATTTTGCCCCTCAGGTAAAAGTTCTGTATCACAGGGTAATGAACGAAATCTCCTCGCTGAAAAACCTCTGGATAATGGCTCTGAGCATCCCAGGAACAGGAGAGGATGATGAGAGCACAGTGGCAAAAGAGCAGGTAGGGCTCAGCTCAGCAATATTTATAAATGAAATAAACGAAATTCCTCCATGGACTAACAAATTAAATTTGTGCATGGAACAACAAATTGAATTCTCTTCTATAAATTTTAGGCATGGCTGTGTAAGATGGCATCTTTAGAACAGCAGGCATTTAATATTTTACAGGCTGCAGAAGATTTAATTGCAATTAAACAGGAGGGGACACTGGGTCTTCACATCCCCTAAAGCTGCTGCCATCGCAGAGACATGGCTGAAAGATTAATTATTATTATTATTATTGTTTTCTCAGAGGTTTCATCTTTGAAAACAGCATAAATTCATCTGCTGGGCGTGGTGCAGCTGCTGTTTTTGACAGGCATCAAACAATGTCACCTCTGTCTGCTCTGTGCTGCTGCAGGTGCCTTTCTCTGCGTCACCACAGAGCTTTGGAAACTCCCAGACCAGATTTTGTGGCCTCAGAGGGGTCTCAAGTAATTCCTGGGAGGTGATCCCACAAAAACTGATCCCACTGCTCCAGTCTGTGGTTCAGATGCTGGAGGAAAACAGAAAAAATGGTTTTTCACCTGAGACTCCAGGTAAGAGAGAGGAGAAAGGCACTGCCACTTCCTTTATTTTATTCTTATTTAAACTCAGAGGATTCTCCATCTGACAGCTGAAAAATCAGACTTTGGTCCTATTTTGTTAAAGATCTCCTCGGGCTTAATGAGCAAATTAAATTTGTGTCAATTTGCCCCAGGGTGGGATGAGCCCTGAAATCACCTCTAGTTCTCAGTTTCCCTTGCCAGCCCTCACCAAAGTTATGGTAAATTTTGCAAAATACTTAATTTCTTGCAGTAAATGTATTTCTGTCCTGTTTCTCGTACAGGCTACTCCTCGAGGAGCACTTTAAAAGCCTCAGCTGCTCACACAGAGGTGCTAAAAACTGAGGAAAATCAGGAAACCCCTCCAGTTTCCATAACATCCCCTGCTCTGCTCCTCTCACCTGCAGCAAGGATCACCCCCGTGCAGCAAGAAATGCAGACAAGGTGAGAAATCCTCATTATTCCTCATTTCCCACTGATTTTTGGTCATAAAAATACATTTTTCACCAGTTTTCTCCTCAGGAAGTTTCTCTTTGGGGGTGGGGGGTGGTTCAGAAGGAGACCCCCGATCTCCAGGTGTGTGTGGATGAGGGAATAATGGAATGTGGGAAGCAGAGGGGTTTCCAGGCTGCCTGTGCACATCTGGCTGCAGGTTCCTCTGGGAGAAGCACAGCTGGGAGCGGGCACATCTGGAAATGTCCTTGCTGACCCACGAGATGGGCACGGTCTGCTCCTTCTGTGAGTCCTCCAAGGAATGCCACGAAGGAAACTGGGTAAGGTTGGCACTGTGTCATCTCAGCTGGCACCCAGGAGAAGGAATTTCCCCCTTGCTGTCTGAATTCCTTTCAGTTTTCCCACATGGCTCCCAAAAATTCAAGCAAAATTAGAGAAGGGGAAAAAAAAATCTGATCACAGCAAAGCAAAACAGAAGCTGATTTAGTTTTCCTCTCTCAGTGTTAAGGCACAAGGGGCCTCATTTTCAGTAACTCTTGGGTACTTAATCCCACTGGTGGCACTTCAATGGACACAAGTGTTGTCCTGTTTTTTGCTAAGCCTTCTGTTATAACCTTGGAGTCAAAGAATTTTCACACAGTTTCATGTAAATAATGGCCAATGTTCATTTAACTGTCTTTTCTGTTTTTCCTTCCTTTTGTGATAAGAGAAAGTTTGATGAGCATCCTTTTTCTCCAGTGGGATTGAGGAGGAAGTGACATGTCCTCCAGTCCCTGGTGGAGTTGAAAATCATATAAAGTAGGAGAAATGTAAATAAAACTCTCTCTTTCCCCTCCTTTCTGCTGAACCCAGCAGGTGTGAGAGTGTCCTTTATTGTGCTTTTACCAGCACACACGAATTTCTAATTTCTGGCTGAGTATTTTACGCCTCAGGCTCAGTGCAGCCCAGTTCCCATTCACCTGGTGCTGCCGATGGCTCAGCTGGGATGTCCACACTTCCAGGGGATGCCCAGCAGGACTGGCACGCTGGATCCACTCCTGGAAGAGCTCTCAGAACACCACAGCCAGGCTGGCCAAGCCCTGCTCCACAGACACCTGCAAGAAACCAAACGTTCCGGCCTCAGCCCGGAGCTGACGGTGCCCAAACAGCCCCGACATTTCCTGGAAGAACTCCCACACCATCTGTCCTTCTGCCTGCCTGGTTTGCAAAGCCCAGGTTGTGACCTCAGCGAGCAGCGAGTGAGTTTGAGGCATTTCCTCGGTGTTTTGGCACCTCACAGCTGTGCAGGGGGGATGTCACCCCCCGAGGGTGGCACCAAGGCACGGCTGGCTGTGAGCAACCCTTGGTTATCAGAGCAGCTTCAGTATTTACAGAAATTCAAAAGTTCCAGCTCTCCCTGGGAGCTGGACTGCTCTGGTCCTGCTGAGCACAGAGCTCTTTGCTGGAGTGGAAAATCCCCACCCTTTTTTAATCTTTTTAACAGAAACCTTCCAGGGAAATGGAGCATTCCCCAGACCCTGTAACTCAGATGCTGCAGGTTTCGGGGATGAAGATTGTAAAGCTGGAAGCTCTGAGACAAACGTGTCTGTACAGAGTCCTGGATCTCTACAGCGACCTCCAGGTAGAGGCATTTTGGGATTTTTCATCCCTCATCCCTCCCTGCATGAGCCTCAAGGCATCTCACAAAACTCCAAGTGCACAAATGCCCACCCTGACCAAAACCTACCAGGGTGCAAGGACAGAACCCTCCCGTGCAGAACCCTGCTCTTCAAACCCCCATCACTACACCCAGTGCTAGAAAAAAATCGGTTATTTCTATTAAAAATTCATTTTCTCACTCTGCTCACCTGCTTCAGACCAGGGCTTGCCCAGAAGGTGTGACCAGGATCCTGAGCAGGCTCAGCTACAAAAATCGAGGTGAAGAAGTGGCCCGAGAGGTTGCTGAGAGCAGGGAGGAGCAGCAAGCAGCCAGAGCAGTGGCTTTTCTCCAGGAGCACCATCAGGAGGGGGATCTGCTGAAGGGCTTGAACGCAGAGGCTGAGGCTGAGCTGAGAAAAATGCAGGCACAGTTCAGGTTGGAGCTTCAAACACGGACAGAGGAAAAGGTAGCTCAGCTAAAATATTGGGATTTTCATTTATGAACAACCACTCAAGAGGGTGGAGAGCTCAGAGAAACCCCTGGCCTTGTTATTTCAGCAATGTTTTATGGGATTCACAACTATTCCACTCCAGCTGTCAAGGGAAACTTTGGGGAAGTTGATGGATTCCATTATTTTCAGGGTGGTTAATTTTTTCCCCCTCTGGATTTCTAATTTCAGATTTTCCACACTTCCCTCAAGTCTGTAAATCTGTGTTTTCTCCCCAGCTAAAAGCCAAAGAAACACAAGTGATCCAGGAGACCAAGGGGGAGAAATTTGGGAATTTTGTGGCCTATTCCATCCTCTCCCAGAGACACCTGAGGCAAACGGTGACTCTGCTCCAGGATTGCCACAGGCTCAAGAACCTCGCCCTGAAATCCCAAAAGGAGGGCACAGGCCTGGAACACCTCGTGGTGGAAGTAAAACCCTCTTTTAATTTGGTTTAAAATTCTCTAGTTTGGGTTAGAACCCGGAGTGTGTTGCTGCAAAATTTTAGAAACTCTCAGGAATTGTGGCTGTTTGGAGGAATGTTTCTAGAAATGAAGGTAACTCCAGATTTAAATGTGTTAGAGTGAAAATCAGACACTTCTGTTCCACTTTTAACATAGATTTACTTAATAGTCCTTAGACAGTCATATATTTATTTTCAGTAGATATAGGTTTGTTATTTGGGTGTTTATTAATAACAAAAATAAAGACTCCAAGATGCTTTTATCAAATTCCCACTGCTTTTTTTTTCAAAAACTTTGTCATTTCAAAACTCTGGCTCTTGAACCTGTCCTCAAAGCACTGTGTGGAAATTAAATTAATGAAAGGAGGTTCAGATATTCCAGGTTCTATTTCACATGGCCAATTTACCTTCCAGGATTTATCAGTGGATGATGACAGCAGGGACATTTTGCAGCTCCTGAAGGACAACTCAGAGTATTTGTTTCTAGTGCTGGAATTTACACAAACTATGAGATTATTACAGCTGAGAGAAAATCACTTTAAGGAAATGGTCAGCAGCTTAAAAGGCTGCAGCCAGGAGAAGGTAAAAACTCAAAATTTATTTCATTGCACTCTGAGTCAGAAAATAATAAATAATTGCTTTTCTTACTGTGCTGAGGGCTTTGTTCTCCAAGTATCCAATGTCCCAAAACAATACCAGGATCTTCAGGTTTGGATCTTTATTTTCATTTACAGTTTGTGGATGAAGCAAATGCCACAAGCAATGAAGTGAAAAAACTCAGAGAGCAGAAAACGAGGAGGCTGAAGGAACAGCTGAAGCACTTCCTGGAAAAGAGAAGAACTGAGAATATTTCCAGTAGTTTTGATCCATTTCAGGTTAGAAAAGAGCAAATCCCAAGCGTTTTTTAATGGAATAGGCATCACGTGCATAGGATAGAAAATTAATGGTATAATGTTGATGAGACCATACCTGCAGCTGGGCTGAATGATGAAATTCACTTTTAAAATGAGAATATTTACATGAATATAATATAAATATTATCTATATGAATATATAGATAAAGAAAATGGCTGAAAGCAGAGAACAGGAATGTGATACTTCAGGAAACTGGAAAGGGATAGGAGAAGAGCAGCTGCTAGAAGTAGGTAATGCCCAAAATGATGAGTTTAGGGGTTTTGGGGTTGTTTTTTAACTGATTGTGAGGACTAGACCTGCCTTATCTACCACAGAGAGCTCGTCCTCAGAGAGTCTGAGCCATTGAACAGCTTTTCACAGGCACTGTTTCATCCCTCACTTTTCCTTGCAGAGTTTGCTGAAGGAGTGCACGGAGAGAAAATCTTCCTTAGGAGAGGATTTCCAGCTGGGTCTGCAGGAGTCGAGAGTGAGATCAGGAGGAGATAAAAAAGGGGAAATGCAGCAAAACAGCCATTCCCCAGCACACATCCCCCAAAATTCCCGGGTTCCAGGGACACATCCAAAGGCAGAGGATCAGCTCCTCTTGTTCCTGACCAAGAGTAAGTCAAGGAATTTAGGTGACCTGTGATTATTTTTTGATATTGATGCATTACCTGGGGGGCCTTGATGGAAATGACCAGGGGAGAGATTTCAATACATGTCTAAATCCTTAAACCTCTTCAAAAAATTAGATATTTAGTAAAAAAAATTACAGCTTTTCATCCTAACAACCCATTTTTAAACTGAGGCCTGAACACTGTGTAGGAAAGTCAAAATTCGCTTATGGAGAAAGGAATGGACACAAATCCCTCTGCAAATATCCTCTCCTCACAGATATCAAGGTGCTGAAGCAGGCAGAGCACCTGATGGCATCCAGGATCACCCTGCTGAACCCTCAGCTCACAGCACCTCCTCTGCATGGTAAAAAATAAAAAAAAAATCAAAGTCATATTGATGACTTTTGTTTCTTTTCCTGCCGCTGTTTCACCTTGCCTGCAAAACTCCCCACGTGGGGAACCTTTGCTCAAAAAACGTGGTAAGAAATGGATTGTTTGGGGAAATAACATTTCTGTGTTTCTTTACACAGGGGATGAAATTCAGTGTAAAAATCCCTCTCTGCTCCTCGGCCTCCTGAAGGAGGTGAACGACGAGCTCCGGAGTCACGCTCTGGCAGCTGGGCTGGGACGGAGCCAAAAGCTGGAGAAAAGTAAATTTTACCACTTTTCCTTCTCATAAAGCAGCCAGAATTGGGTGTAATTGGAAGATTTCTGCTTCGTCCTTTAGGGAGCTGTTGATTCTGCTCAGATTTGGCTGCACAGACACCTCAGTTGTTCTCCCCTCTAGAGGAAGGGCTCTGCCAGGGAAGGACAAAGACTCAGCACCCAAATCACCTGAATTTGCTGCTGACCAGCTCCAAGCCACACACAATTCATGTCACTTTTCCAGACCTTAATTATGAGGAGTTTCTCTAGGGAAAGTAAAGTTTTGGGCCTTTCCTTCATCATCCTTCTAATAACTCACAATGCATCAACAGGGATTCGTTGTGCTTTGAGCAGTATTATAGCAAAGCTGAGAAATGCAGTTTTTTATCCACCTGTACTGCAGTGTTACCTCTTGGACAAACAAAATGCAAATAGAAATTAATTAATCTAATGAAATTCTACTCTTCTTGCAGCAGAAATTCCTGCTGGGGATCTGCAGGAGGCCTGGAGGAGTGAGGAAAGGGAATTAACAGCAGTGGATCCTGCAGCCCTTTCTCCCAGGGAGTTTGTGGTGTTCCAGTACGGCCTCTCCATCCTACAATTCCTCACATTCCACATTCAAGTGAGTGTTTAAAATGCTGAAAATCAACAAAACTTACCCAAAAATACCCTTCTGCCAACAGGCTGTGAAGTGTTCACCGAGTAAAATCAATTAGAGAATGAGCAATGTGCAAACCCAGGAATTAAATTCCACTTCTGTTTTCTCCACAACACCACAGAATCCTTTTCAAGCCCACAAGATCCACAGTCAGTTCTTATATTTGTTGTTTGTTGAGCACACCACTTAGGAAATGAGGAGTTAATCCCTGCCTGCTGCATAATTCAGTGATAAAACATATTATACACAATAAAATATATTCCCTTTATCACTCGGAACAAGGATTCTCTCATTTCCTCTGCACAGTTCTCAGCACACCTCTGGTTAAACTCCCCAGGGCGTTTTGTATCAGCATTAAATAAATAATAATAAAGTTGTAGTGGCTCCACCCAGAGCTCCAGGCCCCGAGCACACTTTCATTTACTTAATTAAAAAGCTGGCAGGAGGAAATCCGAAGGATTTTCAAAGAGTCTCCATTTCCACGTGGGTTTTTTTTGGCTCTGTGCACCCACTGCGAGTCAGAGCTGACATTTCAGTGAACTTGGATCCCATTAACCCCTGAGGTGCCTCCAGTACTCACAGGAGCATTTCCCCTTCTCCTTGCAGGCTCCAGGGATCACCCTCGGTGTTGCCTCCAGCCTCCCCCAGAGCCATGCCCCAGGAGATGCCTTCAGGAATTCTTTCTTTTATCAGGTCTGTCCACTCCACATCCACGGATATTTTTATCCCCATCGAGTTCCAGGAGTGGGAAGCAAAAGGAAAAGCATCGAGCGTTTTCTGCAAGTTGTAGGATGCTTGATGCTTTCTAGGAAAGAAATATATTTATGTAAGGAATCATCAAATGTTAACAATCTCCAGATATCTCTGAGCACAAATCTAACACAGCAGTGATTAAATCCATATTTCATGGGCGAGTTATATCCAAAGAACATTTATAAAACCAGCTCTGATTTTCCAGTTTCTCATGTCCAAGTTCTAGCACTTTTCATTTCCACCAAATTCTCTCTAGGTCAGCTTTATAGGAGTCAGCGTATCAGCATTTCACTTGCTGTAATTAAATTACAGGTCACTATACATAAATTACAAAATGTGATTATTTAATCTTACTTTTTCTATGTTTTCTGAAATAGAAACATAAACCTGCCTGGAGCAGAGAACACAGGAACCCTTTAAATTCACAGCACAGACCATTTCATGAAGTCCTGCACACGTGGATATTCCCCAGCACCGATTTCAACCCTCACACTCACCTAAAATTGAGATAAACCCCTGGAAGGGCTGAGCCAACTCCTGCTGTGCTCATCCCAGCTGGGAATATTCCTTTTTCCCTCAGAATTCCAAGAAGCAGCTCTTCATCCGGAGGGATTGCCTGGGCTCCGTGGGGAGCTTCCTGCTGCTCCTGGTGCACTGCTTGGCCCGGGTCACTGCTGGGGACCTCAGCCACCACACCAGCCCCCTCTTCCTGGGCCTTTTCCACCAGGTACATCAGCATTTTCTCAATCTAATCGCATTAAATTAATTTCTGGTGAAAGTTCTTATTTGTAAAAGCGAAGGGTTAATGCTGGCAGAGCTGAGGAGATAAATGGGAATGGGAGAACTTTATCACCCCAGTCCTGGCTCAGAACTCAGATAAACTCACTGGGAAATCAAGAGAGAGCTGGAATTTTCCTTCCCAACACCTTGGGGTGGTGCAGGTTCTCAAACCCTCTCAGAAACTCTTTTTTTGTTGTTGTTTTTTTTAATTTCCCCAGGCTCTGAAGGCCTGTCTCAGTGAGATGTTCTCCCTCAGACTGCAGCTCTCCGCAGCTCCCCGGGGGGACAAAACCCAGGGGATAAATCAGATGCTGCTCAAGGAGGAACCATTCTCCACAGAGGAAATAAACCTGATCTCCCAGCTTTTTGAAGTGAGAGTGAAAAGCCTCGAGGACACAGAACTCCTTGAGAAGGTAAACAAGGAAAAAAATCATAAAATCTGGTTGAAAAAAATTCACCACCCCTCATTTTTTACTCTGTTAGAGTGGCAGTTAAAGGGTTTATAAAACTCAGCTGGTTCCAAATGACTCTGCTTAAGCAGGAAGGTTAAAATAAATTATTTAACTTCATGTTAATCATTCAGTCAGCCTAAACAGCAATGCCATGAAAATATATTAGAAGAGTCTATAAAAAGGCTTTTAAAATTAATATTTTTCTACTCTCTCCACTTCTGTGTTCATGAAGAACCTCTTGCTCCGTGTGAAACCTGAGGAACCATTCAATGACAAGTGGCTGGGGAAGAAAAAAGAGAATTTCCTTCATCCCCTGAGCAGCAGTGGAAGGGGGGCACGGTGAGAATGATTAGCCAGGAGCTATTATTTACTATTTAAATTTACTATTTATTATTTCACTACCCTGTACAGTGAGATTTCTCTTTCTGCTTCGCTCCTGTGAAGAGCCTATGGATCAAATCTTAATACTGGCCTTTCTTCCCTCTCAATTTGAACATTTCCCCTGTTTTTTTTAGCTTTGAAGAGGAAACTCTCAATTCCTTATCCCCTTCAGAACTGGAGGATAGAGTGGATGCATTAACTGAGGAGCTGGTGCACATCATCGAGGATGAACAGCAGTTTTTAAGCAGTGAAGGCAATGAAGATCTGCTCTCTTATTACCTTGAAATAACCAGTTTGGAGAAGGAGAGTTTGCTGAAACAAATCAGTGCCTTGGAGGAGCAAATAGCCCAGGGCAGAAAGTTGTGATGGTGCTCAGAACTCGGTGGTTTGGCTCCTGCTCCTCTGCATTTGGCATTAGGCTCCAATCCAGAGAAAATCCTCTATTTTTGCTTTAATTACAATGCGTTTTTCCTCTCCATCCTAAAGGCTCGTTAAATCAGGAGTGGAAGCTGCAATAATTGAAGTGACAGGACTCTGGCCTGAGGAACTGACATTGCTGGCCACAGCCAAGTGGTGAGAAGAAATATTGCTGCAAAAGCCCAGACTCAGAGTTTCCAGGAACAGGAGCAAAATATAGACTCACTCAATTCTTAGTGTTAAATAAATCATTCTTTAAAGCAATGCAGCCCTCCAGGAGGTGTTCTGAGG
The DNA here is from genome assembly GCA_013397175.1 of Platysteira castanea. Lineage (NCBI taxonomy): Eukaryota > Metazoa > Chordata > Aves > Passeriformes > Platysteira > Platysteira castanea. Next base: position 85,832 of record VYXC01003688.1, on the reverse strand, counting down.
CCTCTGAGCTGAGAGTTGCAGTTTTAAGATTTTATGACACAGCAAAAACTGCAGATATGGTTCCTGGGATTAATTATAGCTGCACAATTACACTTCAGGTGCAAGAAATATTGTTCACCACTGAAGCAACTTCTGAAGCCACCGTATTTATTTTAGCTCTCTGCCACCACCCACCCAGAAATGCAGTCCTGCACTGCCCCAGACCACCCCTGCTCTTAAACCTGGGATGCAAGTTTCTCCTCCTCCCAAATTCAAGAGTCAAAACATGAAATATTTGATATTTTCCAATCACTGAAACATCAGCCCAGCCTCCAGTGTAGGTAAAAAGCAAGCAAAGAAGAGCAAAGCCACTCAAAACTCTTTTTTTCCCCCTCCATCAGTACAAAACTCATGGGCACAGCATAATTTAAATATTTTTGTGAGTCACTAAATACCCCCAACATTTCTGCTGGTGATATTTAGGTCTTGGCTCATAACACCTGTACCAGAAGGAAGCAAAGGATCCTTCAAAGCAGCTTGGGGGATGTTTTTTATCTTCCTTCACCTGCTGGTGTTTCCACCAAAAAGCTCCTGAACACCCTTCAAGGCACCACCAGCACATAGCTTTGACCAAAAAACATAAGTAGATTTATTGACTTATTAATTTCCTTTTTAGTTCACAAGGAGAGTAAATTTATTTATTTAAATTTAGTCTTCTTGCAAGTTAAAAAGGAGATGCATATTTATTCATTCATTTCCTTTTTAATTCACGACAAGAGGGAATTTATTGATTTACGCATCTCCTTTTCAACTCCCAAGAAAAGCCTCACATCACATCTTTATTCTTATATTAACATCCATTTAAAACATCGAAAAACCCATCTAAAACCCCCCAAAACTGGCCATAAATACAGAGTCAGACACAGATTAGACAGCAAACACTGTTCTTATGAGGTTTTACAGGGCCAGCCTTCACCCCATAACAAAATAAGGGCTCCAAAGTCCAAAAGCAGCCCTGGATCTACCTCTTGGTGTTGACCCAGTGGTACCGGTCCACACGAGGGGCTGGGAAGGCACCCAGGGGCCTGTAGGGCCGGTAGCCCCTGTAGGCCCTGAGCTGGCCCACGTGGGAGCCGTGGGCCTCGTAGGCCGTCCTGTGCAGGAACGGGCACCAGGGCTGCAGGGAGGTCTTCCAGAAGTCACTGAACTGACCGGGAAGAGGGGAAATAAGGTTAAAATGTGCTGGGGAAAGAGGGGAGAGCAGTCAGGCCACCAAAATTCTGCCACGTGCCTTCCTGAGGAGGATTCGGGAGCGAGTGCGGCCTCCTGCCAAAGCTCCGTCCTACTCACGGCATCGCTCTAAGATCTAAAAACCCTCTAAGATAAAAATCCAGCTGCTCCCCCACCCATGTCCCCAAGTGCCACATCTACACGTGTTTTAAACCCCTCCAGGCCTGGTGGTCACCATCCAGGGACAGTAAACACCCTCAGGGAAGAAATCAAACCTAAACCTCCCCTGGAGCACCTCGAGGCTGTTCCCTCCCATCCTGTCACTGCTTCCCTGCGAGAAGAGCCTGACCCCCACCTCCCAGAACCTCTTCTGAGGGAATTTTGGGGTGAGAAGAACCCCCTGAGCCCATCACCCCGGCTCACCTGGTACACGCTGTTGGGGTTGCTGACCGTGGGGATGGCTTTGGGCTCCTTGCTGAAGCTCTCCTCGTCGGAGGAGCTGCCGGAGTGGTTGTCCAGGGCTGCCCTGCCCACGGCGAGGTTGATCTGCTGGGGCAGCTCGGGGTTCTCCTCCCCGTTGAAGCGCACCACGCAGAAGGGCTCGTTCCTCTCCCCGTACCTGCCACGGGTGAGGGCTGCTGCTCTGCCAGGGGCCAGCTCGCACCAAAAGTGGGCAAACCCTCAGGAATTAAGGCTGGGAGCAGGTTTAGGTCGATTAAACATGTAGCACTTGGTATTTATCAGCCTCCAGGCTCTGAACTCACCTGCAGGACACCTCGAAGGGATCCACCCACACCGTCAGCTCCTCGGGCAGGCCCAGCTTGGTGAAGTCCACGCCGCTCTCTGCACAAGCCTGGTCCAGCAGGGGATCCCACGGCTGCTGTTTGTTGATCCTTATGCACCTGGGGAGCAGCAAAGTGCAGCTGGAGTGCAGATTTCACAGCAGCTGGGTAGGTTCTGCTCGTGCAGAGCACACCCAAGATCTCTGTTTATTGCCTCAGCACTTCTAACCTGTTGCTGCAAGTTCCCACTTGGAGGCCCAGCCAGCAATTCAGCCTGACAAGCTGATTTATCATTGACTCAAACAAGGCTTGGCTTTTAATTCTCATCAATTACTAGTAAGGCAATTTGCTGCTTTAAGTGTTTAAACCAGAACCATTCCAAAAGTCACTTTAAGACCACTTGAATTCTGCATCCAGGGAGTCAGAGGCTGTTTAAGACACTTTGTCTTAGGACTTCCACCTCAGCTCCCTAATCACACCTTCACAGGTGAAATATAAATGTGATTTTCACCATTTAATAACCCTTCCCTCAAGCTTGAGGGGGATCCTGGTGGTTCCCTTTGCACTTTGCATCATTTATTTCACTCTGAGGTCTTCTTGAATGTGAACCCAAGGCTCCATCTGCCCTGTCCTTCTCCTGAGAGCCTCTCACCTGAAGGCTTGTCCTCGCCAGGGATTGTCTGGGTGCCAGTGATTTTTGTACTTCTCAAACAGGACCGTGGTCAGCCTTGCTGCAAACTTCTCCACCTCATCCTTGCCCAGCCTGCCTTCCCTCTTCACCAGCTTTGTGATGAAGAAGACGGCGGCAGCGATTTCATCTTTCATCTTGGATGGCAGCACAGGGGCTGCTGGAGTGGAGAGGAAGCACCACACCAGAGAGATTTAACAACAGCAAGGCACTGTCAGGTTCTGAGAATAGATGCTGCAAAACCTGCACAAGCCAGGAGAGACAGAGCCTGGATAAGCCCGACTGCCAAACAGCAGATTAAATTTAGGTTTGGATATTAAAACCAGTTTAATGTGTTACTAGAAGGCCCCTGCACCATGCAAGTTAAGAGAGAATATTAAAAAAAGAGTTTAAAATATAACAGTTCTTGTATGTCACATACATTACAAGCAGTAAATCTTAAAAATACATAACTTTTTCTATGAAAAGACCAAAAGCATCACCTTCTGACAGCGAGAACTTGAGCTAAACCTCACAAAAAGCCTCCAAGAGGCACTAAAACCACAGAAAAACACCACAAGGCCCTGGAGCATTTACACACAGGGGGAAGCCCAGCACCCAAAGGCTCCCCCCTCTTTCCCTGGCAGAGTTTGGTCAGGCTTTATATGGAAGAGGAATCCTGTGGAGCTGAGCAATGCAACAACGTTCAGGTGTGCAGGAGCTGCAGGAGTGTGTTAAATTAATTAACAAGCTGCTTTCAAAGATATTTCCAATCTCCTTGGCTGTATTCCAACGCCAGTTCCTTCTTTTAAGGTGATTTAATTGATTCCATTCTTTATTCTGTTGTGTCCATTGCTCTACCCCGTAAATCCCTGGGGAATATTTAATATTCACCACGAGGAAAACAGCACCAGGCTTATTAATTAATGATTAGAATTGTGCTTGACTGCTCCTAGCAGACTTAGCACAATCATTTTCCACGTGAAACCTTCATATTTGGTGTTCTTTATTTAGAAAACTGCTTGATTCTGGATTTATCACATCACTGATCCTCCTAGCTCACATTATCAGCGTAGATTTATTTCGGTTTTGAGGTGTTTAAAACAGAGGGAATATCTCAGTTCCTCAAAAACGTGAGAGTTGTGCTCGTTGCTCAAACCCCCAAGCCATAACTCTCTGGGCACAGCCAGAGAGGAGCTGATTGTTCCTTTTTCTCCCCTTTTGCTGCCTCAGGAAGTTGTGTCTGCAGTGCCAGACCCCGGGAGCTGCCCAGACCAAAGAACAAACGGAGGCAGAAGGAGCTGAGTGTTTCCAAGTGGCTCTCAGTGGGGCTGGGGATGCTCCAGGCTCTCCTCTCAGCCTGGGGAGCTGATGGTGACACAAGGCAGGGGACAAGAAATACAGAAATACAGAGCCTGAAGGCACAAACTGTGTGCCCTAAACCACAAATCCCTGGCTATTTCTGGGTTTTGTTTCTCTCCACTCACACAGTTCCCTCCCTGCTCTTTAGTTTCTTTCTACATCACAAAAAAAAAAAAAAAAAAAAAAAAAAAAAAAAAAAAAAACCAGAAAAAAAAAACCAGACCAAGGTTTTCAGTAGAAATTCTGCTTTTAAGGAATGAGTAATAAACCACAGAACAGCCCCACGTTCCTTCTCTTCCTTTATCTCACATATTAAAACACTTCCTCAGCGAGTGGGGACCTTTCCCTTTCTGCGACCACTCCAAAGAAACAGAGATCAGAGTCTGAGACAGATAAGGGATCCTCAGAAGGAGCTCAGACACAGAACCCCCAGTGTTGTGACCACAAGGGTTCCCTCATCATGTGCTCCCGGCCTGACACACAGGGATTTTGTTCCCTGCAAAACCCCGAGTCATTCCTTCCTTTTTCATGGAGATAAAGAGGCCAAGGGCAGCCAGCTCTGAGATTTTTGGGGAATGCTGTAGGACAACAGGAAACTGCTGCTGTGCTCTGCTGGGAACCATTCCCACACAGCGTTTTCTGGCCTCTGTCTGTGCAGTCTGTGAAGATTTTGACTCTGTCTGCATCCAGAATTAGCTCTGGGCAGCACAGGAGCATTCTTGGACAGCCAAACTGGCTCTTCATGCCTGAGGCTTGAGTTTTATTCTGGAGATTAAACTTGCTTTCAAATGTCAGGGAATTGGTGGTCATTTTCTGAGCTGAGTGGATTCCCTTGCAAACACTGCAGCCACGTCCGTTTTTCTTTGTTTTTAAAAATCTGTTCCATGGTGGAATGACAAAAAACCCCAAAAATAAAAGTTTTCAAGCAACTTCAAAGTTTTGATCACACTGATTTTACTGCGGTGTGGCTGAACTGCAGGAGAAGGGGGTGTTACCAAAAAACTGGAGGCAACCACCAGGAATCTGTGGGGCTTTAACTGATCTGCCAAAACTGGTGTCCAAGGGAATACCAAAGAGCAAAATTTGTCACCTAAAAATGATGGGTAATGCACATAATCATAACTTTGGAAGTTCTTCTTGATAAGTTTAATCCACTTGGGGTTTCCTAGGCAATCCCAGACCCACAGAGTGGGATTCCTCCAGGGATGATGTCTTTCTGGCCAAAATCTTGATATTGACTCTGGTTTCTTTGATTTCATGTCATTTTTCCTCAGTATCAGATTATAACCTAATACAAGGCATGGCCTCTTCCTCCAAAATTTGATTCCCTTTTATTCCTGACCTATCCAAGCTAATGCAGCATTCCCACTGCAGAAGAGCAGTGGCATCATGGGGAGGCCACCCCTGCTCTGGGGTGAATAATTTGATCACAGTTTCTGACCCTGCCACATTTCAGCCTCAGAAATTCCCCAGGGACCATCCTTTCCCAAATACCAGGGTGTTTTGGATCAGAGAGAGACACAGGAAGGGATTTTGAGGCATCTCCTGCTCAATCCAGCAAGTCCAGACAGGCCCTGTGAGTGAGGAAATTTGGTGGCAAAGGAGGGAAGGAAGGACTGGAATCCACAAAGGACAAGCAGAGGGACGTCGGGATCCCTCCTCCACCTCCTTCTGTTGGGCTCCTTGTTCCCATGGCTAACACAAACTGCAGGTGAGCAGCCAACAAACCCCTCACCTGAGAAACCAGTCCTGCAATGAGGAGATATCTCTTGGATGATGGGAGGCCAAGGTCAGGTCAAATTCTACACATTTGCAACAACAAACACGGGAAAATTTATGCAAAGTTCTCTGTGATTCGCTCTGTTGGCTCTGATCATTAAAACTGTCACTGGTACAGAAGTTCTGAGAACTTTTTAACTTGGTATTTCTAATATCATGCAGGAGTTCAAGCAATTTTTCCTGTTAAGTCACAGAAAGCAGAAAGCAGAGAGCAGTGTCACCCCACTGCAGTGACAGGGAAAACTGGCTGCTTTAACTGGGGAGATTCACTGGGCTCCAGTCCCTCCCAGTGCTGTCAGCTGTCCCTGACTGGGAGAAAACACAGCCCTGGGTGCCCTGCTTGGGGAATAACTGCTGGGGAGGAGAAGGCCTGAACCAAAATTGGCACAGCCCATGCCAAGGAGAGAGAGCTCCAGCAAATTGTGCTCCCACTCTTTCCCACATCCAAACAGAAACTGTTTTCATCCAGCAGATTTAGAAAACCCAGGATGGACAGCCAAGTGCTCTGACTGAGGGGAGGCAGGAGATAAATGAGGAGATATTTGTGCCTTTTGTTAAATGATGCTTGTTTAATCCTTATTAGGACCAGAAAAAAAGCCAAACCACCCAAAATCAGTGCCTGGACAGCCACGGGACCGATCCAGAGCTCACTGAAACCAGGGGAAACGTGTCCAAAGCCTTCAGTGGGACTCAGACCAGGCCCCAGCTTGGCACGGGCATTCTCAGCCAGATTAAATGAGGTGTCCCCTGGGTCACCAGGCAAGCCCAGGCTTGAGCCACGAAGGGACAGACTCAGGCACAGTTTCTGTAGTAACTGCAGCCCAAACCAAGAGCAAACACAGCTCCCCTAAACACACTCTGGCTGCAGCCACCCCAGGGAAAGTTTTTGCAGTTTTCCAGCTTTGAAGGATTGAGTACATGGAAATACAGAAACCAAGTGCAGCTCTCCAGTGGCAACCTTCCCTCTGCAAGGCATTTGATGGCTGTGGGTGATGGATGGCAGGCGATCCCTCCAGGTAAGAGGCTGAAGTTTGTAGATATTGATACAAAAATAGGAAAGCCTGAGTGATTTCCATATGGAAAAGCATCCTCAGTGACAATCTCCTGAGGGAAAAGCAGCTTGCATTTGTTTGGTCACTGTCCTGGTCACGCTCAGAAGCAGCAGGTGTGAACACAACACCAGTTCCAGGGACCACTAAGTCCGAGGGCAGAAGAAACCTCACACCTGGAGGTTACAAACTCACACCTTTACTTAAACCGTGCAGTCTCTGTAAAAAGAATTATTTAGGACTGGAGCGAACCAGGAGGTGATTCCAACCAAAGCCACAAAAACTGTAAGGGTTTGAGTGCTACGTAGTGCTAGAATTTAATTTAAGATTTCGTGATTTAAGTAATAAAATAAACCTTTAAAACCCCAGTGATGCTGATCAAGGATGCTCTAAAATTAAACAACGAAGGAAAGGCTGCAGAGCTACCTGGGCTTATTTTGTGAAGTCTAAGAGCTGTTGCCATAACTCTTTAAATTTTCTGGGTTTTCTCCCTCTGTTTGCATGCCACGATTTGCAGAGCTGAGCAGGCCAAGGGCAGGCAGAGAGCAAGGGCTGGGCAGACCCCAAAAACCGGGGGGAGAGGGGCAGAAGGCGAAGACGCTGTGCCAGCAGCAGGGGACACTCATCCCTCTNGATGCTCTAAAATTAAACAACAACGGAAAGGCTGCAAAGCTACGTAAGCTTATTTTGTGAAGTCTAAGAGCTGTTGCCATAACTCTTTAAATTTTCTGGGTTTTCTCCCTCTGTTTGCATGCCACGATTTGCAGAGCTGAGCAGGCCAAGGGCAGGCAGAGAGCAAGGGCTGGGCAGACCCCAAAAACCGGGGGGAGAGGGGCAGAAGGCGAAGACGCTGTGCCAGCAGCAGGGGACACTCATCCCTCTGAGCTGCTTCTCTGCCTTTTGGGAATTCCTGGTGGGAATTAAAGCAGGCTGGAGCCCCGGGGACACGAGCTGGCACTGCCACCAGTGCCAGCCCAGCCGGGATCACCTTTCCCTGGAGCTGTTGGTGCGTGGGCTCGGGATGGAAGCTCCGGGTGTGTTCCCCGTGTTGACTTCGCCCATGGAAACCTCTCCTGCAACAAAGCTCGGGCCACCTGCACGTCCCCAAGTCCCCTGGCTGGGTGGCCATGGTGACAGGGAGTACACAAAGCTCCCGGGCATGGGGCTGCCCCACAGCCAGGCTGGGGACACTCCAAGCCAGGAGCCCCAGGGGAAAAGATGGGAGCATCCCCGGAGGAATTCTGCCAAGGAAAGGCTCCATGGACAGGGTGCCGTGCCCGGGAAAGGGAAGAGTGAAGGAAACATCCATTTTTGCCTTCCCATGAAACCATTTTAGTCTCAACGCTCTCCTTACCAGGATGATTCCAAGGTAAGCTGCCCGAGGGTAAGTCCCAAATTCTTTAAGGCATTTTTGGAGGGAAGCTGGCAAAACTGTTTCACTTGCAGACAAACTTCTCCTTGTGAGCTCACAGATTGTGTTTCATTCCTGTTTTAGCTTGAGAAATCTATATAAAACAGCTTTATCACATTATTAATTGCACGCACATCTATCAGACACGAGATATAATTGGTGGTAACTCCCGACACACACTCAGAACAGATCTGGTAATTCCTTCAGCTGCCTCAAATGAGTGGAAAAGACTGGAGCATTCTGGCACCTGCCTGACAGCACGATCTGTGCTCCTGGACTCGTTGGGAGGGGGGAAAACCTTTCTGAANAGAAATAGAAATAGAAATATTTGGAATTTAGTAGAATAAGGGTAATATTTTCCAGTATTTTCCATTATTGCCAATCCCTTATTATTTTAAGAGCTTTTGAGGAGATGGAGGATATGAATATAATTACTGGAAGTGCTTTCTTTCGTTCCAGGTGTGAATTCCCTGACTCCACGAGCAGTGCTTGGTTTGAAGGCAGTGTAGTTAGCTGATTGTATCCCTCATGCCACAATCACTAACTTCACTGCCACCAAAACAAGGCACAGGATTCCCTGCTCCAGCCNAAACATCCATTTTTGCCTTCCCATGAAACCATTTTAGTCTCAACGCTCTCCTTACCAGGATGCTTCCAAGGTAAGCTGCCCGAGGGTAAGTCCCAAATTCTTTAAGGCATTTTTGGAGGGAAGCTGGCAAAACTGTTTCACTTGCAGACAAACTTCTCCTTGTGAGCTCACAGATTGTGTTTCATTCCTGTTTTAGCTTGAGAAATCTATATAAAACAGCTTTATCACGTTATTAATTGCACGCACATCTATCAGACACGAGATATAATTGGTGGTAACTCCTGACACACACTCAGAACAGATCTGGTAATTCCTTCAGCTGCCTCAAATGAGTGGAAAAGACTGGAGCATTCTGACACCTGCCTGACAGCACGATCTGTGCTCCTGGACTCGTTGGGAGGGGGGAAAACCTTTCTGAAACTCAGGGAAATGGTGAAATTCCACCCTCCCCGCTGCTGCTGTGAATGCACTTCCTGCTGGAGAACTCCTGGTGGGAATGGCACCGAATCCATGGCAGGGGACACGGCGCAGGGAGCAGGGACGGGTGGGATGAGCACGGACCTGAGATGCTGCAAACCAGGCACGATGATTTTCCCGTGGGATGTTTGGTCTTGGCCCAAATCTGCAGCTGGATTTGCACTCCCACCTCTGGATACTGCAAGGACTCCGTGCCAAGCTTTTCCTCTTCTCCCTTTCCCATCGTGGGGCTGCATAACAATTTATATTTTAGTGTTTAATTGCTTTGTCTTTGCACTCTTGAAAAGATCTTTGTGTTGTGTTCGCTGCAGTTTTTGTTAGTGAGAACTCTTAATATGTGCTGTAAATACGAAATATAGATATAAAGATCAAATCTAGATATAAATATTAAATATAAATAGAAATTCAAATACAAATATGTATACATAAATATATATAACTATANAGAAATAGAAATAGAAATAGAAATAGAAATAGAAATAGAAATATTTGGAATTTAGTAGAATAAGGGTAATATTTTCCAGTATTTTCCATTATTGCCAATCCCTTATTATTTTAAGAGCTTTTGAGGAGATGGAGGATATGAATATAATTACTGGAAGTGCTTTCTTTCGTTCCAGGTGTGAATTCCCTGACTCCACGAGCAGTGCTTGGTTTGCAGGCAGTGTAGTTAGCTGATTGTATCCCTCATGCCACAATCACTAACTTCACTGCCACCAAAACAAGGCACAGGATTCCCTGCTCCAGCCTCGGCCTGGAAACTCCAAACTTCCCTATTCCTACTGCAAAATCAGGAATAATGGGATTTATTTGCAGCTTTGTTTCCTGGATTTTACCTGTCCCACAGCAGGGTGTTGGCAATACAAAGTGAAATCTTGGATTTCTTGAAGCTGGTGCTAAAATCCTCAGGAATTTTCCTGGACCAAGAATCCTGTCTGTTATTTAAACAATTAATTTCCTGCATATTTAATTGTTTATACACCCAGACAGGTCTAGGATTTTTTTTAGGTTGCATCCTTCAGCTTATCTGCCAGAGAGGAATAATTTTCATTTGTTTTTCCTGTTTTATTAAGCAAGTTGGTAAGTGAAGGGAGTTTCAAGCAGTGGTTAAATACTAAACTCACTGTAGGTATAAAGGGTTTTTTTCGATGACCACTTAACTTAACTAAGGTTTTTAATTGGGAAATATAATTAATAATGCCAGAACTTGCTGTAGCGGGGGTTTTTTAAAAGAAAAAGCAGGGGTGAGAGGCTGTGCCCTCAGCCTGGTTGCCAGGCAGTGTAGTTAGCTGATTGCCCAAAGCAACAATCACTAGCCACACAGCCAGGCAAAAAGGTCTGCAAGGCTGGGATCAGGAATTTGGAAGCAGGAATCAGCCCAAGGGAATCCCGAGGACACGAGACAAGCACCACTGGACAGGACAGTGAAATAAAACAAGTGCTGGATTCCTGTCAAGCCCATTTTCCTGGTGATCCACCCCATTTACAACTCATTCCCAATAAAAACCGTGAGATAAAATGGATTTTTGAGGTTTTTCTTCATCAATTTTCAGGCTTTAGCTCCCCTTCCAACTGGGTTTGTGGTGCCTCAGGTCTCTGTTCTCACATTTCCCTCCACTTAATTCTTGCTGAAGAAATGAAATTGAGGCCCGTGGTGGCAGCTCTGTCCCACCCTTGGAGAAGCTGGGCTGGAGTGAAAATGGCCTGAAAGGAGATGGGAACTTCTGCTGGAGCCCCAATTATTTCCCTGGTTAATTAATGAGCCACACCATCAGCAGAACTCACACGAATAAAGCAAACTCAGCCACACCATCAAACATCACAACTGCATCTTCAGCCTGACTCTGCAATCACTTTTTTTCTTTCTAATTTTAGTCAAGGTTCCCCATTTTCAGTGGGAAGCTGGGTTTGGGAGCCAGGCCAGGCAGAGCAATCTGCAGGAGGTGCTGAGCTCTGCAAGCCTTTCCTGCGAGTCAGCAATCCCCCTTTCCCCATCAATAATCCCAAAAAAAGCATCTCATCCATTAGCATCCATTAGTCTGCTCTGAATTCTGGCTGCAGCCAGCAGCAGTGCACTGAGGCTCACACTCTTTTTAATTTTAAAATTTTTTAAAATTCAGCAGAAGGTTGGATTTGATGGGTTTGGAGGGGTTTTCCAAGCAGAGATGGAAGCCAGCTGGGCAGCAGACAGCCATAAAGATTCGTTTCAAGGAGTAAATGGCTTTATACAAATATAGGATGCTCTAAAAACATCCCATAAGTCTAAGAAAATTCAAATGAATGCACTGGATGGAATAAGAATAATGTTCAGGTTGTTATCAGTCACAGGTGTCTCTTAGTGCTCAAATCCAGATTTCAGGTTGGATTCAGACATTAACAAATTCGAAGCCCCAAACCCTGGGAATAAATCTGGGAAGTGGATTTGGGTTTATCCAACAAATTCCCCAAGCAGAGAGGATCCTGCAGCCTGGGGGACTCCAACAATCCAGGCACAGGAGGTAAATGAAGCTAAGCAAGCTAAAAAGGGTTATGAAGGACAATTTTCTATCTCAAAACCACAAGGAATAAGGCAGTGAGTCTAAAACTCTCAGCTCAATTCGCCAAAGGAATCTTTACAGCCTGACCATTGTAATTTTTTATTTTATTTTTTCCATTGCTGTCTCCAGGTTTTTATCCACTGAAGCACAAAACCTCAGTTTATAACAAAGTTATCAAACCAGCTGCTCTGCTCCCTAAAAAAGCTCTCAGAAACTGGATTTGAGCAGTAAAGGAAGAACTCCTTGGAGAGATTTTTATTATTATCAGTGGTGAACTGTAGATTTACTGATTTATAATGGTTTGGCCTGGCCTGGCCGGATGTTTATCAGGAGAATAAAACCCAGGAGTAAGAGGTCTGTATTCCATTAAGGCTTTTCTTTCCTTCTGCTGTAATTCCCAAGATACAGAGCAGAGATAAATGAGTTGAAGGTTAAGAACCACATATCTGAATTAATACAATTTAATTCCTCAATTGTGCAGAGTAGCACTGAAATATTAAAGCTGATAAGTGCAGTGATTCGAGAAATAACCTGGAAAACAAGATTTCAAAAGATCTTTTCAGGAATGACGTCTTCATTTGGGGCATAAAAGCCTCCTTTTTTCCTTCCTCCTTATTTCAGCTTTTGAGTTGGTTCCTATTAAGCACTTCCTCTTCTCAAAGTTTATTAAAATGCTGAACCAAGTCTGCCTGCTCGGCCCAAGTTCTGTGCATTAAAGCTGGGCCTGGTTTTTATTTCCCTTGGTCTAAGTACTCAGATTCTATTTAGGGGGAAAAGATGTCCTGGATATTACTATTATTACTATTATTATTATTACTGTTACTACTACAATAACTACTCAGTTTTATCCTGTACTAATACATATTATCACAAGATTTAGAAATTAAAAGGCTGAAAGTCTGCTGCTATTTTTCTATACTTTTCTCCTTTATTTTCTGTATATTTTCCATTCATTTCTCAGTAGTAGTCAAGAGAAGGGAATGGAAGCATCACCATTTTCCAGAAGTTATGAAGATTCTAATTTTGCCTTAATTCTGGCTGGGATTCAGAAACGCAGGGGAAAGAGTGGTTGATGAAGTGTTTCTGTATTTCTGAAAGAGCCAGGAACTATCAGAGCCTGTTCCTGTTTCACAGACACGACACTCGCTGCAGAGCCAGCAGCTTTCCAACACTTCACTTCGGAATTCCTGACTTCTGCCGACCCGGAGCGGGCTGTTTTCACATTTTAAAGGATATTCCTTCTCTTAAAATATCAATTTCAGAAACAGCTTCTCCACCTGAGCTCCCGAAAGTGGCTCAAGGTTTTAATTCTCCTATAAAATCCCTGATCTCCTATTTTAACGCGCCGATCCCGGTCACTCTCTGCCTGAGCAGATTCACTTTGCCGCTCTGCCCCTTCTCCGCGACCTGGGAAATTCTCCTGGAGCCTGAGCCATAAACCCCGGGCAGGGATGGAGAGCCCGAGGGCAGGAAGCAGGTGCGGAGCCGCTTCCCGATCACCAGGAACCGGGCTCGGCGTTCATCCGAGCGGGAAGCAGCTCCCGGGCTGTTTTGGAAGCAGCTCCCGGGCTGTTTTCCCTTCCCAGGCGGCTCCCCCCGGGCAGCGTGCGCATCATGCGCTGAAAACGCCGAGACTGAGGAGGCAGCCCCGGGATTTTTCACTTCGAGTTGGATTTGGTGATCCTTGTGGCTCCCTTCCAACTGCGAATATTTAGTTTTAGCGAACTGGGATCGGGGTGGATAAAATAGAACGGTGTTTAACTTGACCGGCAGGAAACAATAAAGCTCACCCCGCTTCTCCAGAGCCAATCCAGACGTGGGAGAGCGAAGGAAAAACCTTTTATAAAACCCCAAACCCTCAGCGCGGGGATGGATCCGCCCGTGGGTGGCCCCTGGCGCTGGCTGCGGTGGGCGGGCGGCGGGACGGGGGATATAAAGCGGGATCGGGGGGATGCGGGCAGAGGGATGAAGGGTTTGGAGGGGGATGCAGGCAGAGGGATGAAGGGTTTGGAGCGGGATCCGAGGAGCAGCAGCCGGAGGAGAGGGCTCAGCCCCGGAGCGCTGCCGGTGCCGCGGTGTCGGGGCTGAGCCGAGCCCGCTGGCCCGCGGCCCGAGGAGGAGGAGGAGGAGGAGAAGAAGGAGGAGGAGGAGGAAAGGAAGGAAGGAAGGAGGAGCTGCCGGCTGCCCCCGGTCCCGGCGGAGCCATGCTGGCGGCTGCAGCGCTGTGCGCGGCCGCGCTGGGCTGCGCGGCGGGGGCGCGGCTGCTCAGCGGTAAGAGGGGCTCGGGATCGCTCCGGATCGCTGGGCATCGCTGGGCATCGCTGGGCATCGCTCGGCATCGCTGGGCATCGCTGGGCATCGCTCGGCATCGCTCGGCATCGCTCGGCATCGCTGGGGATCTCCCCTATCCCGGAGAGATCCCTCCGGCCCCGCTGCGAGGGTCGGGATGCGCGGGCACCTGTCGCGGCTCGGGGCGGGGGATGCTCGGGGGAAGGTTGGGTTTGGTGGTTCTGGAGGTCTTTTCCAGCTTTCCCGGCTGATTTTCCCCTCCGCCCAGCCCTGGGAGGCTCGCTGGAGTCAGCGGGCTCTGGGGCAGATCCCGAGTGAGGAGATAAGGGGGAAGTACAAGGAATCCTTTCAGCCTTGCTCAGAGCTGCACGTTCAGTGTCCTACACTGAGTTCGGGACCCGAACGAGCAGTGAAGTCCAGCCGGGAATCGACTCCAGTGAGTTTTCCCGTAGCTGAAAGTAATGACGAGTTTGGCTGATAAGGCAGAGACTTTCTTCCTCCTTTTTTAATGAGGAAAAGATGTGTTTGTGTATCAGAAGAGAGCCCGGGTGCAGTTTTTGTGACGCTGTTTCTAGAGAGTTGCAGATTTTTAATGAAATTGTGCTGTCTGTGTTTCCCTTTTGCCTCCCCCAACAGCAGTGGACATTTCCCTCAGAAGAGGTAAGGGGCTTTGCCTTTTTCTCTGAGTGTCAAATTCCCAAGAGAAACACAGGCTGTGCTGGAAATGTATTTTTTAATACTGCCGTCATAGTAAAAATCCTGTTCCTATTGTAATTTCTGTGTAAAATATTAGTAAACTCCAATTCTGCCTATTTAACTGCTCAAAAATTTCAGCATGAAAGGTGTTTAAACTCCCACTCTTACAGTGACCAACATAAACCTCCCTTGGAGGGGTTTATAATGACCTGTCCCTGCATTATCTCGTTTGTTCCAAGCACGCTGCAAATGTTGCCGAATGTTTTCCTTCTGTAGGTTAGCAGATTGTGCCTGGAAACAAATATTTACTGAGCAAAACAAAACTGTTTGTTTCCACAGTCTAAATATTGGGACTGCTCTGCTGACAAACACACGAGTGCATCATTTGGGATGATGTGTCTTTTCACTTTGATCTTCCCTCGGAACCAAAACGAGCTGTGCTGCTTCTGCTCGAGAGAGTCCTTGGCTTGTGACAGGCTGAAAACAGGCATTGTTTACTGCCTGGGCAGGCAGGAACATCGCAGAGCACAGAGCAGAGCTGGGAACTGGGCTGTGGGAACTCATCTTGTGATCCTCCGTGCAGACACTGGAAACTGGGAGGGTTTGAGGTTGGGAATTCTTCCCTGTGAGGGTGGAGAGGCCCTGCTTGCCCAGCAAAGCTGTGGCTGTCCCATCCCTGGCAGTGTCCCAGGCCAGGTTGGATGGGGTTTGGAGCACCCTGGGACAGTGGAAGGTGTCCCTGCCATGGCAGGGGGTGGAATGAGGTGGTTTTAAGGTCTCTTCCGACCCCAAATATTCTGGGATTCTATGACACTGCAATATCCATGGAACTATTGCATGTACCCCAAAAGATCAATTCCTGCTATCTCTGCTTGTGTAAGGAAATCTCTAATTTTAGCCATTTAACTCCTTAAAAATAATGATAATCATTTTAAAAAGCCTCTTTGAACCCTTGCAAGGAAACTTTGCTTTTTAAAAGGTTTCTTAGAGCAGCTTGCTCTGGCACAGTGTTTCTTCTTTGGGAGGAACTCCCAAGATCTGCAAATCCCAGAAAAATCACGAGGGAGCTGAGAAGAGCAGGACATGAAAGGACTAAACTGTGAGATGCAGTGAGAAAAGTCTGGAGATGCCATTTGCCAGTCCAGTAACACAAGAGGCTTTCACCTGTGTTGTGTTTTCCACATCAACAGCACAAAACTCACCCAAATCGATGTTTTAGCGTTAATTTTGGTCCCGTTTGGCACAGCTCCTGTACCAGTTTTCTCTCCCTCTCTGCAGGGCAGACGGTTTGCAGGCGTGGCACGCAGAAACCCTGCTACAAAATCGTTTATTTCCACGATGCCTCCCGCAGGACCAGCTACGAGGAAGCTCACCTGGCCTGCAGAGCTGACGGGGGCCACCTCGTCAGCATCGAGAGCCCGGCAGAGCAGAGGCTGATTGAATCCTTCATCAGGAGCCTCCTGGCTTCTGATGGAGACTTCTGGATAGGGCTCAGGAGGAGGAAGGAGGAGGAGGACAACAGCACGGAGTGTCACAACTTCTACTCCTGGTCGGATGGCAGCTCTTCCAAATTTCGGTGGGTAGCTGGGAGTGATGCTGTGGGACTGTCAGTGAATCAAGGATTTTATTCCAGTGAATCCAGGCAGTGCTGTCCCAGCTGTCACTCGTGTTCCTTCTGCATTCATCCCATCCAGGGCCCCAAATCAACCTCCGTTTGTTGCTCTGTATGAGACACCCCAAGTGGCTGCTTCAGGCTAAATTGGTCATTTTTGGTGGCTAAAAGAAGGGGAAAGAACAAGCGGTCTGGCCTTAAAAATCTCTGATTAGGCAGCTACAAATGGTGTGCTCTGACCTGAAGTTTCCTGCACTGCAGATCCCCTCAAGGTTGTCCCTGATGTCCTGAAAAATGGGTTCTTCTTCTTACTGAGGGAATAACATTTTTTCCTGCGAGGCAGCAAAATATTAGAGCTGCAGGATTTACTGCAGACACGGAAAACAAAAGTTCTCACAGCACTTGTTAGGTTTCTGCCTCCTTGTCTTAGGGAACCAGAGGATTTGTTATAATTAAATTATAAAAGCAACACCACTGACAGCAATTTGCATCCTTGTACCAGACAGGTGTAAAAACACTTTGGAATTGTGACCTTTCTGCTCTGGGAGGCCGTAAGACATTTCAGTCGCTCAGAAATGAACAAATTAAAACTGGTTTTAGCACTATTTGACATCTTAAAGTCTCTCCCGTGGTTCAGATACTGGGGGTGGATAATGGGAAGCTGGAACCAGAATCTGCTGCTAAGAAACAGGCACAGCTTTGCTGCCTTCCATTGGTGAGACACAGCTTCTTCCTGCTGAGTGACAAAGCCAAGGAAAACACCAGGGGAGGAAGGAAGTGAGGGAGGAATAAAGCATTGGAATGGTTGGAAAAACACTGCTTTAAATGGGTGTTCTCCCATATCGAGTACCTTGGGATAGCTGGAATTATTTATGTCCTGCGGATCAGCTCGCAGCGAATTCTTGGTGTGCAGAACATTGCTTGTTCCAGAATCAGTGGGGATTGGAAAATTGGCAAAATCAGGACACGTTTGGAGGTGTTTTGTGCATTGCATAAAATATCTTTTCATTACCAGTGGTATTAAAGTGCTGCCTCCTTCCTGTGCGCTGCTCGGAGAAGCTGCACAGGTGCCTGGTGGGGAAGTTTATTCTTAGAAAACAAAAAAAAATTATCTGCAAGACTGTGTTGGTGCATTTCTAGACAGAGGGAGCCAGATTCTGCTTCAGCTTTTTCGTCTTTTCATTGAATTTTGCAGGCGCTGAGGCCAAAAATAGTGATGGATGATTTTGCACAGAATTGTGTGGAGAAAAGTCCGGGTTCTCCTGAGCTCCTCCTGAGCCTTGCAGAGGGGTTTCAGCGAGGAACTTCAGGGGTTTCAGCGAGGAACTTCAGGGGTTTCAGTGAGGACCTCAGCCCTCTGCTCCTTAACAGTTGTCGAGCATCCTCCTTGCTGAGTTTCTGCGAAAAATCTGAATTCAAACAATAAATAATTATACTGTATCACCCCCGTTTTCCCCAGTGGAAGTGCGGGGTGTGCTGGAAACCCCTTTAATTCTGTTTTACTCCCACCCAAGCTTCTGGCAAGTGCCCCCGAGCCGTGTTTGCTGTGTTTCCCCAGGAACTGGTACGTGGAGGAGCCGTCGTGCGGGGCCGAGGTGTGCGTGGTGCTGTACCACCAGCCCTCGGCCCCCCCAGGGGTCGGGGGGCCCTACATGTTCCAGTGGAACGACGACAGATGCAACATGAAAAACAACTTCATCTGCAAATATCCTCTGGGTAACGAGCCCCTGTGGGATTTAAAACCCGGTCTCCAGGAGGCTGAGAGGGAAAGCCTTCCTCAGCCTCACTGGTGGGAGAGGGAGATCTTTAAATTTATGCAACAAATGGGGGAACAGTCCCAGTGTCTCATATCCGTAGCTGTTTGTGGCTTATTTAAATTCTCCGGGGATTTTTAGGAAGTGTTTGAGGTCTCAGATTGGGGGAGAACGCTGAAGAGCTGTGCTCAGGTTGTCAGGCTCTCTTCAGGACGCTGTGTTCTCCCCACTCACGAGGAAATTGTTCTCTCTTCTTTCAGAGAAGCCAACAAAAGCTCCGAGAGAGAATTCCCGAAGAGGTGAGTTGGGCGCGTTTGTTCAGGATTGTTTTTTATTTAATGATTGCTACCTTGGCAGTGGAAATACTCTGACATTCACTGTCCAGAACACCCAGAAAACATCCTGAACAAGAAGCTCCCCTGCAGTTTGCACTTCCCTTGTGCTGTTCCCTGCTCCACCCTGCATGGAAAATCTTGGTGCAGAATCCAGCAGGAACTGAAAGCAGAGAAATCCCAGTGCAGCGTGCCCACCTTTGCAGCTTCCTCAATCCTCTCTCACCCCTGCTTTTTATTATTTAAAAAACCATCTGCAGCATTAATGAAGCTGCTTCTTTCCAGCTGTGGCAACAGAGCCCTGGCAGCCGGAATTCCCGGAGGAGCGCCGGAGGAAAGGTGCCAATGGCACAGACGTGGGAGCCCGGGGTGAGTGCTGCTCTCAGAGCCTGGCCTCTTTTCAGGTGCTTGACCCAAAATGTGGGAGGCAGAATATAGACTGGAGCCTCTGGAAAAAACCCTTCCCTCAAGTATTTCCCAGGACAAACCTAAGGAGGTTGCTGTGGCTGTAAAAATGTTCAAAATCCAAAGCCAAGAATGTTCAGAAGTGCAAAGCGTTTTGGGTGTGAAAAAGCTGCTTTTATTAAATCACTTCTGCGTGGCTCAGTTGTGAATGTTTTGTTGTAAGTCTGTGATTAGCTATGAAAAATTTGCAATTTCTTCTTATTTTTACCCCCAGAACCCGTTCAGAGCCTTGCCTTCATCCTTATTTCCTGCATTCCTGTGCTGCTCCTGCTGATGGCCATCACAGGCATCTCCTGCTTTTGGCTCCTTGTGAAGAGGTGAGTGGTGATTTTGTGTTCCACGAGAGCAGAGACACCTTGTCCTGCCTACAGCTCATCCCACCATCCTCTAAAACACCCTGGACAGGAGTGTTTGCAGCCAAAGAAATGCTGCAAAAGTGGTGTGGATGCTCCTGGCTGAGTTAATTTTGAAGTAAAATTCTAAGTAAATCACATTATACCCTTTTATTGGGTTCACAGACATAGAATTCACAAAATAACATCACCAAGATTAGGATTTTGTTGTGTTAACCCTTCTACTTTTCATATTAAAGCTTTGAATTATCAAAAGTTCCCCTTCAAAAGTGAAAAATGCAGCACTAGAAATAAAAGGAAAACGATCTGGAGCAAATAACGTTTACCAATGTCCTCTCCTTGCTTTCCCTGTGTGCCCAGCAGCTCTGGGGGGGGATGCTGGCTGTGATTTTGGGAGTGTCAGGAGGAGTTTTGCTGCCCCAGCATCTGCGCTGGCAGCCCCGAGCGTCCCTCAGCAGCTCCAGCCGTGGGATTTGCCAGGAGTGCAGCCTGGAATGGCCCCAATAAGGAATTTCCTGAGCCCAGCTTTGCTCAGGGCTCATCACCAGCTCAGAGTGGTGCTGCTGCTCCGTGTTTTCCCCTGTGCCAAAGCATCTCTGTGTCTGGGAAGACACAATAAAGAGGCTTTCACACTTGCCAGGTTCAGCAGAAAGGAAGGAATGACCTTTATTATTGACATATTTTACATTTTTATTTAATTTCCAACTCCACAAGGGATTGGAGGACATGTTACTTTCTTCTCAATCCCACTGGAGAAAAAAGATGCTCATCAAAATTTTTTTATCACAAAAGGAATGAAAAACAGAAAATACCGTTAAGTAAACATTGGCTATTATTTACATGAAACTGTGTGAAAGAATCTGACTCCAAAGTTAAAAACAAAAGGCTTAGCAAAACCCAGGGCAACACATCTCATGGCTTTTCCCTTTTCCCTTTTCCCTTTTCCCTTTTCCCTTTTCCCTTTTCCCTTTTCCCTTTTCCCTTTTCCCTTTTCCCTGCCAAGGAGACGGGAGCGCGTGGCTGCAGCCCCCAAGGGTGACAGTCCCTGGCTGCCACACCCCAGCAGGGACAGCCCCGAGCTGGACATTCACAGAGTGATCAGCAAGCAGTGTGAGGCCGACCTGGCTGGGGCCAGGCCTGCCCCCAGGAATTCCTCCTTCCGTGCCCAGGAGGGGCCGGGGAGCCCCTGCAGGGACCCCGGGGACCTGAACACCTCCAGCAGTGGCTTGGGGACCCTGGGCAGCAGCGAGAGTGGCTTTGTCACCAACGACATCTACGAGCTCTGCGGGGACCGCGTGGGCAGGAGCCAGGAGTCCGCCTGGGTGGACAACGAGATTTATGGATATTGAGGAAATGGACCCAAAAACCTGCTGGAGGTTGGGTTGTGAATATCACACCTGCCCTCTCTATGCACTTGTTGAACAAAGGTGTCTGTGGTGTTCGTCCTGGTTTTGTGTTGTCCCCATATTCTTCTGTTTTCTGAAAGAATAGGGGTTTTTAAAGATCCAAACTGAAAAGAATGTACGGGTTTTGCTTGGCACCAAGCCCCCTTTGCCCCAGGAATGGCTTGTTAATACCCTCGATTCCTTTTTTATACCAAAGATAGGCCTTGAAACTGCAGGACAATCCAAAATCCCTATTTATTTATAGACCTCTTCAAAGGTGCTAAACGTTACCTGTAATGTGTGATGGGGCCCTGCTTCCCTGGAGGTGTGAACAGGGGGAAGTGGGGAGTGAGTCCCTTGGTTTGCTTTGCTCATGTGTGCAACTTTCACCGTGCCTATTAAATTTCTTTATCTCAGCCCATGAGTTTTCTCATTTTTACTCAGCCAATTTTCTCCCTCGTCCTGCTGGGAGGGACTGAGAGCAAGCAGTGGAGGGGGAATGACCAAGCAACCAAAGAGTGCCAGGCAAAACCACAAGTATTTCCCACCTTTTGTTCTGCAGATGATTTTCTGGCTCCAGGAGAGCAACATTTTGCTGCTGAACAAGTCTGTGAAGCACCTAAAATGTGCTTTAGTGGCCTGTAAGTTTGCTCTTCTCCATTGCATGGAAATAAATAAATAGGAAAACAAAAAAAATCGATTTTCTTAAGTTGCCAGGAAACAAAAGTTTGGCAAAAAGGTGTTTTAAATGTGGCTGAAACAACAGCAGAACTGAGTGCAGGCATAGCCGTGAATCTGTTCTGCCCAAACAGAAGTTTTTAGGTCTCTGAGCTGTTGCTGGCTGCTGCAAACACTGAAATATTTCAGTTGTCACAGCTGCTTCTCCCCCCCAAAACGTCCCAGGTGCTCTGGCTCTGCATCTCTGCGGTGTCACAGGGGCTGTGCCTCCACCAGGACACGGTGCAAGATCAAGCCCTGCAAGAAGAAATCCTTTTAAAAATAAAAAAATCTTCTAATTGCCTTGAAAACGGCATCGAGTTGGCAACAATTTCTCCTGAAAAGCAAAATCCTGATGCAGGGGAGTGGTCAGGGCTGGGCACTCCCAGTATCTGGAGTTTCTAATGCAGTAATGGATGCAGATCATGCAAGAATCTGTCCACTTTCAGTCTTGTGTTCTTGGTCTCCTTATTTTTTCTTTTTGGCAGCTATTAAGCATCTTTCAGGCACTGAAAATCAAGAAAATGAGGGGCAAAAAACTTGCCAGGTGTTGGAGTTCAGGTGTGTAAAGCCGGATTTTGGCAGCCAAGTGTGAGGTCCGGCCTCTGGAGCTGCCCGTTGGGCTGAGGCAGCGATCCGGGTGTGCTGGGAGTAATGAATGAGAGGAGATTTTATAAATTCGCAGTTCCACACCTCCTCCAGGGCATCCCGGCTGCGGGAGGCTGAGCAGGAGCCGCGACCACACGAGGGCATGTGCGCTCCACGTTCGTGTCCTGCAAACAGCGGCTCAGCCCCGAGATTTGGGAGGAGTTTGAATCCCTGTCCCTGGGGCACAGCAAAAACCATCCCTGGCCGCTGAAAGCTGCCCCACAAAGGATGTTTTTTGGGGGTGCAGTTCCTCTCGCAGCGTTTTTAAGCCGTGTTTTTT
This sequence comes from Platysteira castanea, assembly GCA_013397175.1. Lineage (NCBI taxonomy): Eukaryota > Metazoa > Chordata > Aves > Passeriformes > Platysteira > Platysteira castanea. The sequence continues at coordinate 63,439 of VYXC01003688.1, read as the reverse complement.
GTGACTTGAACTTTCCGGCCATGAATGGCTCTGTGGTGGGGTTTCTGCAGCAGTTTTCTCTTCCAAGCACAAAAATCCAGTTTAATAATTCATTTTGCACCGGGCTGAGGCTTGAGAGTGGGCAGGAAGCAAATAAATGTTTTAAGGCAAAGAACTTCATTTAGAATGAAGTGACAGAGAATGAGTATTAGGTAATAATCTGTAAAAAAAAGTAACTTTTGACATGCCGAGTTTGGATGCGAAGAAAAGGTGACAGAGGAGTGAAATCTGGCAAGTGGCAGCTCGGGATGACACCATGAGCTATTCAAGCAGGATTCTGGAAGGCTTGCTCACGTCCCCATCAATCACTGCAAAGGGTGGATGTCTGACTAACCCGAGCCATCAGTTACTCACTGCCAGAACTTCTGAAGGGGATAAATAGAGCAGCAACAGCTCCGTTATTCTCCATGGCAGCCCGAGCCAGCAGCGTCATCCCAAAATGTCACTCCTTGGAGGAATCTCATCAGCAGTGAAGGACAAGCATTAATTTCTGCACAGAGATCTTCAGTTCCCTCTGCAGAACACTCATCGCTGTTTGACACAGAACAAAAGGAACTCTTCACAAGGATGAGGCAGCTTTACACGTAAAACCTGTCTAAAACGGGAAAGAAAGACACAACTTTGTTCCTTGCATTCTTCTGCTCTCTTTTTATTTTCCTTTTTTGTGGCCAGGCTCTGTTTTGAGCTGTTTGTGTCCACTGTGTGTCCATAAAAGCTCTGTGGCTGCTGCTGATTCAACAGGCACGTGTTGTACCATCAGCTTTGGGACGTGCCTTGTTTAGTCAGGGGAACTGAGCAAAAATTCCAGGGGTGATTCCTGGTTCCCAAATCAGTCAGAAAGGGAGCAGTCCTCCAGCCTGAGATGGGGCAGGGGAGCAGGAGGGACAGGCACGAACTGGGAGAGCAAAGATCGCTGAGACAAGGGTGGAATTTTAAAATGTAAGTGCACACCTAAAGCAGACTCAGTGGACTTAGTCCTGGAAAGGAAATTCAGCATAAAGGACCTTAAACTTTTTCACATTCTCAACTCTGATGGTCCTCAGACCATTCCAGGTCAAAAGGCCCAAGAGAGCTTCCAAATCTGCCCAAACCACCTGGACGCGCTCCGGTGCCACCTGCCCCGGGCGACCTTCCCTGGCCAGGGCGCTGAACTGGGTGATGCCAGCGCGCAAGGGTCGCTCCGGCGGCTTCCCAGCTGCACTGTGGGGACACAGCGCGGGTGCCGCGGGTGTCCCCCGGGGCTGGGGGCAGTGTCCCAGTGCGTGTCCCGGGGGGGTCTCCCGGGGTCGGTGGCGGTGGCCCAGGCGGGTGGGGCGGGGGTCCCCCGGGGCTGATTGCGGTGGCCCAGG
>VYXC01003688.1:4153-52562 GCA_013397175.1 Platysteira castanea | reverse complement strand
ATATAAAAAATATAAAACCCTCTCCCGTAATTCACTCGAGATTCCTTCCTGGTTTTCCCTGTGGATGTTTTTCCGTGGTGGATATCAAAGTCCGTGCAGCTAAAATATTTCCAATATTAACTTCCAGAAAAAAAGAAAAAATCAGAGTTATAGGCATTTTTTGGTGGGTGTCCTATCATGTCTTTAATGCTGCCAGATGTTCAGGTTAAAACAGAGTTAATCGAATAACTTCTTTCAACATTAAGGAAAAAAACCCCTCAAAATGGAAGCTTATTGATTTTTTTTTTCCCTTTTTGCATGCATGATTTCACTTTAATTATAAATTTAGACACAGCAGATGTTGCTAGCAATAGAAATCATTTTCATTACAATTCCACGGATCCTTCCATGCTGACTTTAGCCCAGAGAGGCTGGAAATGGGAAAAATAGAGAACATCTTGGTTTGGGGGACTCTTGAACTTCAGGAGCAGGGGAGCTGGAAGGAGAAGGAATTTACCTTCCTCAGGCTGAGAAAGGTGAAATGATGAAACATTTCTGATCATTGCTGGATTATTTTACCCTTTCATTTCCCTTCTGCAATGGGGAAGGGGTTTTGGTGCCTCGTGGAGTTTTCACCAGGCGGGTTCATCGTGGGATGTTTTTCCTGTTCTCATTTCTGATTTCATGCCCAGATTCACCTCCAGCAGCTCCTGGCAATCAGAGCACCTGGAGAATCATGGCTGGCAGACAAGTTATTCACCAGGCTGGTTTCTGGCTTTGGTAAATACTGAATAAATCCTAAATACAGTCCGAGGGCTGCCAGCCACCCCCGTGCTCTGAGGAACTGAGCTGAAGGAAGGGGATTTCTGTGCCATTGTTCATCTGTGCTTTCCCTCCTGCCTTCTCCTCCTTTGCACCACCACATTTTCACCCTCTGGTTCCTCTCCACATCAGTGTGCAGCTCGTGCTGTTGAGCCTGGCAGAGTTTCCAGAGCTCCTCAGGGGTGGCAGCTCCTGCATCCAGAGGTTTTCCTGCCCTGGGTGTCCTGAGCCCTGCAGGGAATCGGTGGCAGAGGCTCACAAACCCCTCCCTCAGAGGCATCTCAGGAGAGCCATTAACCACAGCAAGGCTGGAGCTGTTCTGTCACCTGGAATTTCAGTGCTGGAGCTCTCCTGGGACTCCTAAAAGCGTGGATAATGGGAGTGAGGAGATTCCATCAGCTGCTGCTGCCTCTGCCCTGCCTCGGCTGCTCTGCTGCTCCACTTCTCCATTGCAGAAAGTTAATTACAGGTGGGCTGCATGCAAATGAGCCCATTAACTGGTTCTCCCGTGGATCTCTGTCAGGCTTTATCAGGTTGATAGCAGCTCCCCGTGTCCAGCCTGGCTGATAAAGGAGCTGGAGGAAAGTTCAGGCCGCTGGAAACTCCGCAGTGATTTGTGCTGAGTCAGTTGTTGTATTTTTCTCTGTAAAGGAGATGGATGACGAATTCCACAGTGTTTATCTGGGATTTTTGGAGTTATCTGGTGCTGTGCAGATCCCTGGGAACAGCCTCTTCCAGTCGTTCATCTTCTCCATGGCTCATTTATCAGGCTGGGGAAGGACAGAGGGCAGCCAGGATCCCAGCTCTGATAGCTGGGACTTTTCTCTGATTTCAGTTCACGTAAGAATTGGAAAAACCAGCACAATTACTGATGAATTATTTTGATAAAGCTCTTCTTAACTTCCAGTGGGCCTCTCGATTCATTCTGCTGCTGCCAAGGTTTTTTTGAAGCTTTTACTCTTCAAGAATACAACAGTTTTTAGTCAAATACTGAATTGTGCACCAAGTTACCTCTGTGTTCCAGCCACCAGGAGAGCAAACTAACATTCAGAAACGTTCCTAAACCCGTGGGTTCATGGGGTCGCCACCTCTGATGCTTGAGGCTGGACTGAAATCCAGTAGGTTTGTGTTAATATTGCTCTAAAACAAGGGGACAGGTAGAATTCAAAGGATCTGTTTGCTCTCAGTAACTGGACACGAAACAGAGGATGAGTAAAGACCTTGAGGTGAGAGCTCTGATAGATTTATTTCCCAGAAGGTATGAGGTGGTTGGGAGCTCTGATAGGTTTATTTTCCAGAAGGTATGAGGTGGTTGGGAGCAAAGGCCTCCAGTTTTAGTCCAAGTAGCAAAACTGAAGGTATTAATGAGATAAAATGCCCACTGAGGAGGGGGCAGGCGAGGAACGCCGTGCCAGGTTTGACATGGAATTTGTGCTCAGCAAGGCAAACCTTCCTGCTTCTTCCCAAACTTTAGCAGCCAGATTGGTCACGTGCCCTTCACATCTGCTGCTTTTTGGGGGCATCCTTTGAGGGTGTTTCTGCTCTCACCAAACACAACCTCTGCTGGCTGCAGGTGCAGCGAGGAATGAAACCCAAACCCGGCTTGGAATGGGGGCCCAGCTCCTCTCCCTGCAGTCCTGGGGGCTGTGCAGGTTCCCAGCAGCCCAGGTAGGCAGAGACTGTTATTTTGAAGGAGGCTGGAGTGCTGCTGTGGCCAGGGAACTGTGCATTGACGTCAGGAGTGGCTGCTCAGCATTCAGCCCCCGAAGTGGGTCAGGTTTGCTGCTGCCACGCTCCCACCTCGCCTTTATCAGCACCTCGCTCCCCATTATCTCCCAGGCTCGCATTTCTCCCCCGACAAAAGCTCCCTGTGGCTCTCTGCGAGCCAGCCAAGATTGAGTTCTGCTCGTAGTTTTAGGAGAATGGATTAATTATAGCTCTGGAGCTGCTTCTTGGAGGGTTCTGGAGGTGCAGACGAGAGGCTCTGCCCGTCCTCAGGGATGCTCAGCAGAAGTTGCAGCGGCTCTGGCAGGGAGCTCCCATTTCTCAGGCTGCAAACGGGGCTGAAATCTCCAACAGGGCTGAAATCTCAGCCCGTTTCCATTTTTGCCAGGAGAACAGATTCCATCGCCGCGATGTGCGCGCAAAAAAAATTGTACCTTCGAAATTGGAGATTATTCTAAAGGGGGTAATGAGATTGAGAAACCAAATACCACAACTGCGGAGAGCCAATATTTGCAGATTGCACAAACACAGAGTTTATTCAGCTGAACACAATGATGCAAATGATGGCTTTTTTTGTTTCTTTTTTTTTTTTTTTTAAACGTGCAGATTCAGGCAAATGTTAAGAAGATGACTCCATTATATAATCTCAGTCCTCTGGTAATGAGCCCAATTTCAGTCCTTTTAGAATTCTGTGGCTGGCATATGTTTTGTATTTTTTAGAGAGCTGGCATGTTTTTCCTTCAAACATCAGTGATGTTTCCTCTGGAACGAGACATTTTTGGGTTAAAAATGACCACTTTGGATCCAGAATGGCTGTGGCACATCAGCAATGGCAAAGTAGGAACAAGGTGGAAGAGGGAAGAAAGAGAATGTGATTGTTTTGTGTTTGTTTCGTGATTGTTTTGTGCTGAACTGAATCCTGGCCACTCCAAAAAGTGGGACAACTCAACTGACAGAGCAGTAATTAAAGCCTGAGGAAGCCCCATGGACCAAGCATCCAGGATCCTGTCTAAATCCTGAATGTTTTCTTTGAAAGGGTTTTCATGGATGCTCTCCATGCTGGAGTGCTTACAAATTGTTTCACAGCCATTTGTGTGGGGAGCATGATGGAAACAAAAAGGGGTGACCACAAGAAGTTGTGTACCCCAACAAATAATGCTGATGTCCTCACCCAGGGAGTGATTTTGTCCAAAACAGAACAGAATTGGATTTTTTAAAGGTAAGAGCCAGCTGCTGACATACAGAGCACTGGTTTTAATTCCTCTATTACATGAAAAAGCCCAGTGCTAATCAGGAGGTGTCTGGCAGTGTTCTGTGCTGTCAGTGCACGCTGAAATTCAGAGCTGAAGGATTCTGCTGTTCACTGGTCACAAAAAAAGGAAGAAATTGAAGTTTTAGAAGCGCAGGTCGAAGGCAGAATGAGGAAATCATTCTCCAGGTGTAAAATGCTCCTACCCCGGGCACAGGGCCTGGTGGGGAGTTCCCACTTGCTGTGTCTGTGCCTCCTTGGCTGCTCCTTCTGGTAGCAATTCACAGCCCTTTCATTCATGAATTTCCCTAATAAAGCTCAATCGTCTGTGCTGTCACAAGACCATCAGATGCCAGCCAAGAGCTGCTCTTCCACCCAGTTAAGCACTGCAAGTTCTGCAGTTCTCTTGCTCAGAGAGGGAGCAGAGGCCAGGATCAGCTCCAGGATGTCCTTGCTCTTGAGGTCCTTTTGATGACCATAAATAAAACCATTATGTGTTATGAAATCCATCATCTAAAGATAATAATAGCATAAACCTGAGGCTTCTCTTATATCGGCTCTGTTCCTTTTGCTGCTCAGATTTCTTCATGTTTCTTTTTGAAGGAATCACCAAAGAGGTTGCTTTAAATCCCAGGTTGGACAGGCAAAGAATTTCGCTTCTTTAGGATTCTGAAATCCTTGTGTTCCCAAGCAGGTCACGCTTTCTTTAGCTGTGCTTACAAATAAATGTTCTTGTACTTGTGAATCTGATAGGAAGATTTATGAGGGTGGCACCCGAGTAAGAGCTGCAGTTCAGAGATAAAAACCTGATGTTTATCTGCAGCACTACGAGGATGTTGAAAACCTGACAAATCTGAGATAAGTGAGGGGAGAAATCAGATTCAGCGACACCTACACGGAGTGGCAGAACGCTTCTGGAGAGGAGGAACCTCTCCGTGTCTCCCGAAGCATTGTCACGGTTGCCAAGCCAATTCTGCGTGAAGAAAAGTCTTCCCAAAGAGAAGAATAATAATAAAAAACAACCTCACAGCAGCAGTCTGGCTGTGACAGGAGAAAAAGGAGAAGGGGAAGAAGGTGACACAGAGCAGTGGGGGGATTGCAGAGCGATGGGGGAATTTGGGGTGATTTTGTTGTCCCCCCTGTGCTGTTACAGCTGGAGCTGTTTCAGAACTGCAGGAGGATGAGGGAGGACGGGCAGCAGGGATGTTCCACCCTGCCGTTCCTGGAGAAGTTTGGAATCTGAGCCGGCCTTGGCCTTGGCAGCCCCGGTGCCGTGCCGGGGCAGTGGCGTAAGCGGCCCTGCCCGTCAGGGCCCTCCTGTGGGGCTCTGGTGGCACCCGGCCTTCACCCGAGCCCTGGCACCCAGCCTTCACCCGAGCCCTGGCACCCAGCCTGGCTCCTCACAGCCAGCAGGGTCCCTTTGATGGTGTTCGGGTCCCCAGAGTTCACCCTGCAGGGCTGGTGTTGGGTGTGCTGACCCTGATCCCCTGCAGGGCCCTGGGAGATTTGGGGTTCCACACGTACCAGGGGTTTGGGGGAGTGTAAGATGTGTTCTTACAGCAAAATATGTTTGTCCTCTGCCCCAAAACCCTCTGCGCTCCTGGTGTTCCCAAAACGGCTTCGTTTTTGAGGGATCTTGCAGGTAGAATTCTGTTAAAGGGCTGCTGGAGCTCCTGCTAGGAAAGCAGCCCCCATTCCTTCCCACTGAGCTCGGTGCCAGCTCCAGTTCCAGGCTGCTGCTCAAAACCAACTCCAGGGTGGCTTTTTTGGGAGGCTTTGCTAAATCTCTCTCCGTTTCTCTGATTCTGAAGGTTCTCTCATGGTTTTCTGGCTCCTCTGAGCAGCACGGGTGACACAGGGGGGTGAATGGTTCAGCAGAGCCTGTGATAACCACGGCGCTTATCAGCTTTGCTATCTGCTGATCAGCATCCCTGGGAGGCATTCGGGGCTGAATCAACAGCCTGGGTCCTGTTTGTCACCACAGACAGGTGACAGCAGCACCAGGAGCTGCCCAGCACCAGGCTCTGTCTCCACGCTGCTTTTGCTTTTCACCACTGGCTTCTAAAAACTCTGATTAATATCAGACCACAGCTGGTCCTGTATTAAACCATTACAAGAAATACTTTTGGGAATTTTTTAATGTATGGACTGGTGATTCCAAGGGCTGCAGACAATCCCAGTAGCAGTGTCCTTCCCAGCCAAAGTCCCCGTGTTTTCCCATGCCTGTTGCTCTTGGCACAGCTCCTTCCTCCCAGCTCCAGAGCTTGTCAAAATTTCTTGTGTATTCAAGGCTGGAGAGCACCTAAGGAAAACCCAGGAAATCTCAGATTAGCTCTTGGCAAGTCAATAATCTCATTTATCTGCTGGGAGTGTCAGTTCGTTGAATTTTAACGATGGCTGTTTATAAACTGGTACAAGTTTACTCAAAACTCCTCCAGCTTGTGAAGGTTTTGCTGTGTTTTAATAATTCCACAATAGGAAAACAGCAAAGAGGACATCCAGCATCCCAATATTTTCAGTGGGAGTCCCCACAAAAGGATTTGGGCTGGAATCAAAGTGGGCCATGCATGTAATTATTCTTTGTGGTGCAGTGGGAGCTTGGAGTGACTTTTCCCTTCATTTTTTCCACAGATTTTGGCTTTGGGAATTTCTATAAGAGCGGGGAGCCTCTGACAACGTGGTGTGGGAGCCCCCCCTACGCAGCCCCAGAGGTCTTTGAAGGCCAGCAGTACGAGGGACCCCAGCTGGACATTTGGGTACTGTTATCCTTTATTTTAACTGCATTCCAACCAACTTTTGGGGAGCTGGAACGAATCTTTGATTGTTCTTAAGCTGCAGATTTGGAATCTTCGATTGTTCTTGAGCTGCAGGTCTGGAATATTTGGTTTTCTTTGGAACTGCAGGTCTGGGATATTTGATTTTCTTTGGAGCTGCAGGTCTGGAATATTTGATTTTCTTTGGAGCCGCAGGTCTGGGATATTTGATTTTCTTTGGAGCTGCAGGTCTGGGATATTCTATTTTTTTTGGAGCTGCAGACAAGTTGTTCCTCTTCAGGTTTATTTCTCGAGTGCCCTGAAATGCTGCTTAACTCTGAATGGAATTGGGGTTACCTGTCCAGGTGGCTGTTAAATGTGCACTGCAGGTGGAATCAGAGGGGAAAAAAACTCCTCCAAAGCTCCCTGGCTGGATGAGTGAAATTTGCTTTTTTCAGTGCCTTTTAGTGTTCTCTGGGCTAAGTGGGAATTGAACCTTGACGAGGTTAAAGGGGTTCTGAAGCCCAGACCCCCAGGAGAGAGGGGACTGCTCTGCTTTGATTTTGGAGCCTGAAATGAGCTCGTTTGTGCCTCAGAATCCTCCAGGAGCAGCTGCCTGGGCTGGAGTTGGTGTCTCCGTGTGTGTTATTCCAGCTGAGGAGGGGAGAGAGGGCAATCCCTGCTCTGATGCAGCGACTAAAAGGAGCTGCAGAAACTCTGTGCACCCTCCAGAGCCTGCTTTTCATTCCTGATCTGGTTTTGTTGGGGTTTTTTTGGGGGTTTTATTTTAATTTCCTGATTTGATGTTAGTTTTTTGACTCACATCTTAAAGCAAGCAGAGAAAAGATCATTTGGCAGCCTGGAGAACACTGCACGCAGCATCACCCAGCACTGACTTTTTGACCAGGGCAAATCATGGAAAGCCAACTTTGGGCTGCTCAGTTAATTTAAATTCATCCAAATTGCCTTCACAAATAAAAACTTGGTGAAGTTTTCAAGAAAATAAACAAAAGCTGTGCTTTTACACACATTTCTTGGCTACGTGCTGATTCTGTGGACGTAAGCACCCAATAAATACTGAGTTTAAAAAGGCTCCAGCCTTCCTGGACCTTTGGGAGCTGATAAACCCCGAGCAGACGTCAGCCCAGGGACTCTGTGGACGTCAGAAGGGAATCCCTGAACTTTGGTAAATATTCCTGAAATACATAAGATCCTGAATCATTAACAGGCTCTGCCTGCCCACAGAGAAGGTGTTGATATTTCAAATAAAATCATCTTCCCTTCTGAGTTAAGGATTCTGTGAAGGTGCTGAGTTTGCAGCAATCCTCAGTGCAGGTTTTGGCAGGGAGTTCTTTGAAAAATACAGATTTAATTGTAAAATCTCTGTGTTTGTACAGAGTTTTGAGGTCAACACCTGCTTTTTCCCCCTTGAGAGACCCAGTGCTGTGCCAGGCTGCTGTGGTTCTCTCCTGTGCTGTGGCACTGTTACTTTTTTCACACAAATATTCCAGTGCCAATTCACTTCCATCCTTTTAGGAATGAGCAATTGGAGCAGAGCTCCTGCCTGCTTTGTCCCCTTTTGCTCACGTTAAATCATCCCCTAAACTGGCTGTTCACAGAAACTCTTCCCCACATTTCTTTGTCCACATTATTTACATTTTAAATGTAAATTTATATGTAATTGAATAACTAATAAAATAATAAAAATACTTACATTTTAAATGCAAATATTACAGTTTTTTACTTTGAGTGGCTGCTGGCTGAGGGTTGCTTTCATTCGGGCGAGGCTGAGATTAATAAAAATACCCTGAATTCTCAGCTGAAATTGGGGTTCATTCTCAGGTACCACTCATGTGCAGCTCCCTCCTTTTCATCTAAATCCCCTCTTTCTGCAGACCACGATGGTTTCTGGGGCAGGGCTTGGCTTGCCACCCTCAGAGAGTGCTGGGAGCTCGGGAGCTGAGCTGAAAATTCCCTTTTTTCTCCCCACAGAGCATGGGGGTGGTGCTCTACGTGCTGGTGTGTGGAGCTCTGCCCTTTGATGGCCCCACCCTGCCCATCCTGAGGCAGCGAGTGCTGGAGGGCAGGTTCAGGATCCCTTATTTCATGTCAGAAGGTAACAGCAGCCTGGCTTTGCTCTCTGGGTGTGGTTGGAGTGAAATTTGGGATAATCTGGGGTGGAGGAGGCGTGCAGGGGAACAGCGCTGTTGGCCACGTGTTGTAGTGGAAGAATTTTGGCTTTTCTCCTTCTAAATGGGACTTTTAATCTTGTTTTGAGGGGGTTTTAGCAGCAGTGAGGCTGCTCTGGGCTGGTGAGTCTCAGGGAGCACCGAGCACGTTTATAATTCTCTTTTTTTCCTCCCCCACCAGAGTGTGAGCACCTGATCAGGAGGATGTTGGTCCTGGACCCATCCAAACGTTTGAGCATCGCTCAGATCAAGGAGCACAAGTGGATGCTGGTGGAGGTTCCTGCCCAGAGGCCAATCCTGTACCCACCTGGGGAGGAGAACGAGCCCTCCCTGGGCGAGTACAACGAGCAGGTGCTGAGGCTGATGCACAGCCTGGGCATAGACCAGCAGAAAACTGTGGAGGTAAAACTTAAATGGGAGTAAAACACCTGAAATGGGGGTAAAACACCTGAAATGGGGGTGAAACACACTCAAATGGGGGCAAAACACACTCAAATGGGAGTGAAACACACCCAAATGGAGGTGAAATACCTCAAATGGGGCTAAAACACCTCAAACAGGGGTAAAACACACCCAAATGGGGGCAAAACACACCCAAATGGGGGTAAAACACACCCAAATGGGGGCGGAACACCTCAAATGGGGGTGAAACACCTCAAATGGGGGTGAAACACCTCAAATGGGGGTGAAANGGGGGTGAAACATCTCAAATGGGGGTGAAACATCTCAAATGGGGGTAAAACACACCCAAATGGGGGTGAAACGCCTCAAATGGGGGTAAAACACACCCAAATGGGGGTGAAACACACTCAGACGGGGTAAAACACACTCAAATGGGGGTAAAATTCACTGCTGAGTGGAGCTGGATAAATCATTAACTCGGCAGCTGGAGGGAGATGAGGGGGAATTAGCAAGTAAATTTGTTTTGAGGTTTTAAGAGGGCGGCAAATGAGAATCAAAGTAAATTCATTTTGAGCTTTTAAGAGGGTGGTCAAAGAAAATTCAAAGAGGAGCATGAAAGCAGAGAGCAGCTGATGTGGCTGCACTACCCTAGACATAAATGCCAGGATTCCCTGTGGAATCCACAGGATAATTTCCTCCAGGATGGGAGCTCAGTGCCTTCTGCAGGTTCAGAGTGGTGTCTGTGAGCATCCCATCTGTGCGGGAGCTCACCACAGTTCCAGGATTGATGTTTTCCTGTCCCTGCCTCTCTGCCCTGAACCCTTCTCAACCCAGAACAGCGTTCGCCTTCCTAAACCCTCCAAATCCCCCATTTTTCCTGCTGGAACACAAAAACCAGCACCCATCTGGCTGCTGCCACACTGGCTGCGCTTCTCCCTCTCAGTCCTTGCAGAACAAGAGCTACAACCACTTTGCTGCCATCTATTACCTGCTGGTGGAGAGGCTCAAGTCCCACCGGAGCAGCTTCCCCGTGGAGCAGCGCGTGGACGCGCGGCAGCGCCGGCCCAGCACCATCGCCGAGCAGACCGTGGCCAAGGTGAGCCTCCCTGCTGCCCTCCCGGCCTCAGCCTCCTCCAAAAGCTCCCTTTTCCACCTGCAATCCCCCATGGGGCTCCGTGTTGAAGCACAAAATGCAAGCAGAGGGTTTGGCTCCAGCGGGGATCTCTGNCCTCAAGTGGGGGTGAAACACACCCAAATGGGGGTAAAACACCTCAGATGGGGGTGAAACACCTCAAATGGGGGTGAAACAGTTACAGCTCGCAGTTGTGCCAAGGGTGGTTTGATGTCACACACGGTGGCACCACAGCTCTTGGGTGAGGCTGATTGTTCTCTTCTGGGCAGTGCTGTGGACACTGCACTGCAGGAAATAAAGGTTAAAAACCGGGGGGAAATACCCGTTTTCCTAATTTTTAGGAAATTAGGGAATTTCTTCATTTCCTAAAAAAGTCATTGAAACCATTCCTGAGCCTCCTGGTAACAGTCTGGGGGTTTGTAGCAAATATAAAAAGGAATTTTAGAGCACCAGAAAGGCCCAAACTCTGTTTGTGCTGCTGGGGATAAGTCAGCTTCAGTTATACTGAGCTTAATGACATTTGGGGTTTGCCCGTGTGTTTTGGGGGTGGAAATGTTGGGTTTTTTATAGTTTAAAGGCTAAGAATACTACTCATCCTGAGCCAAGAAATAAATCTTGCACTTCTGCTCTGGCACTGGGCTTCACATCGTTTCATTTGTGACTTCGGATGTGGCTCCCTACCTAAAATCATTCCCGTTTTGGAGCTGTTCAATGCTGTTTTTCAGGCACAAGCTGTGGTCCCCTCGGTGAACCTGCATTCCCAAAATCCAAGGCTGCTGCAGTCTCCAGGTCTCCCCTCAGCCTCAGGAGCAGAAGCCTTTTCCTTCCCTCCATCCAGCTGCCAGGGAGAGGCAGCGTTCATGGAAGAGGAAAGGGTTGAGACACCAAAGGTACAGCTTGAAATCCCCCTGTTATTTGTTGGTTTTTTTTCCCAGAGGTCATTAGAGCTAAAAAATATATTTGTCTTTTAAAAGCACAGCACTGCTGCCTGAAATTCAAGTCTTTAAGCATCAAGAGTTGTAGGTATTCCACATTCTCTTTCGCTGTAGCTCTCCACAGCTGGGTCTTTTGTCATCATTCCTCTGCCTCCTGTTCTTTGCTCACATTCCATTCTCACCACACTGCTTCTGGAAAAGGAAAAAAGACCCCAAAAAGTGAGGTTCTTTCCCTTGTTCTTCTCAAATATATTTTCAAGAGCCCTGAAGACTCCTCCTTCTTACACACAGGGGTCATGGATGCAGCTGAAGTGTCCAAAGGGAGCTCCAGCCTGGTCTGGAGTCAGGAATTAGAAGGGGAAATAGCCTAAAATAATTACATTTAGAAGTACGTTACTCTCATAAAACCTCTGTTGTTCTCTCTCTCACGTTGCACCACGTTATAACTTGAATTTCAGTGTATTTACCCTGCCTGCTGCCAGCTGGGGTTTGATTTCCTGCCCGCCAGTGCGAGGGGTTTATTGCTCCCTGGTTTGTTCCCAGCACCAGGAGCGTGGCCCTGGTTCTCAGCACCGACTCCTTGTGTGGTCTCTGGCAGCTGCAAAGCACAAAGCAGTTCAAAGGCACTTAAAAATTAACATTTCAGGCTTTATTTTGCACCCCCCTTTTTGCTTTGTAGGTGCAGTTTGGCCAGGGTGGGTCAACAGCTGGTGACAGCAGTGAGGTGTCAGGTCTGAGCTCACTTGGGAATATTCAGTGTCTTAATTTTTGTAGGACATGGCCACTAAAGATTTCCAGGCTCTGATCCCTGGAAAACTGCAGGGAGCCAATGTGGGGTTGGGTCTCCTCTTCCTTTCTGCCAGATCAGAGCTTGGCATTGGAGTGGAAAAGTCACAAATGGGAAGGAACGTGTGCAAGAAATTGAATTTAGAGGCAAAATCCACTAGATCAAAACAGAGGCAGCAGACCCAGAGTTTCCTCGTGCAGGAACCATAATTTTCCTGGTGTTTAAACTATTTATAGCTGCTTCTTGATGCTGCTTTAAATACTTTCCTACCATATAGTCTGCCTCGGGACCGTTCGTTAAGAGCTGCTGTCAATGCAGCGAAGCCTCTTTTCCAAACACCCTTTCTTTTCAAAATACCAAAGAACTTGGAGGAAAATTGAGGAGTGGCTGACATAAAATGGCTTTAGAGAGAATCAGCGGCAGCAGAGCCAGGTTTTGTGCTGAAGGATTGTGTTGTTTCATCCACGTTTTACCCAGTGTGATCCTATTTGTGCAGCAGGAGAGTGGTTACACAACAGAGCCTCCAAAAGCTGCAGCACACAGAAATATTTAGGGGTTTTTTTGCCTAAAATAAGTAATTTTATATGTCAAAGGATTAGTTACGGTGCAGGAGGATCCACGGCTTGGAGAATAAAACCAGAATGAAAATCCTAGGAGCAGTTTAGGTCGGAGAGGAGCCTCTAAAGGCCTGGCTTAGAGCTGTGGGAGGCTGCTCAGGGCTTTCTCAAGCTGGGTAAATCCGAGGAGGGAGATTCCACAGCTTCTCCAGGCAACCTGTGTTTGCAGGGGAACATCATCAATCAAGTGGACTTGTGCTGGGAAAGGGTGCATTTATGGAGTGATTCCTGAGCACAGCCCTGCAAGGATGAAATACAAGGCTGGGTTTTTTCCTGGGGTTTATCTGAGCATGATAAACGAGCACAGCAGGTAGAGGAAGGGGGGGAACAGCAGCACTGGAGATTCCAGAAATATTTTATACTTGTGACTAAGCTGGCATAGTTTTTAATAACTCAAAAAAAAAAATCCCCATTAAAAACCTTGGAGCCTCGGAGAACACAGAACTGTGGGAATAAGAATATTTAGGTTTAGGGGATTGGGTGTTAAAGGAATGTAAGGAGGAAATGAAGAACTGTACATGACAAACAAGCCTTACTTAAACTCAGCAGAGTTACAGACCCCAAGTGCCTTCAGACCAGGGATTTCCTGCTTTTGGGGGGTGATTCTTTGGGCACAGAATAAAGCTGGACCCAAGACAAAGCTGGGCCCAAACCACAGCTGTGCCCTGTCCCTGTGCCACCCAGGTGAACGGCTGCCTGCTGGACCCCGTGCCTCCCGTGGTGATGAGGAAAGGATGCCAATCCCTGCCCTCCAGCATGATGGAAACCTCGATTGATGAAGGAATAGAGGCTGAAGGAGAGGCAGAGGAGGACCCAGCCCAGGCCTTCGCTGCCCTGCAGGCAGCTCGAGGGGGGAAGCGGCGTCACACCCTGGCAGAGGTCACCAACCAGCTGGTGATGGTGCCAGGCACAGGTACAGAGCTCTGCAAGGACAGCTCACAGCTCCTTTTCTCCCTCAGCACTCAGTCTAATTAGCTAGGGATGGAAAACAGGAGGTTTCAGTGATGAGTTCGAGAGAGTCTGTGCTTGCTGGGAAGGCCGAAGGGGAAAAAACCACAAAACGCCCCAAAATCTGGTGTGGAGACAGTGCAAAGTCAAAGCAGCAAATTTACAAGGGGTTAAACTCTTGTACAACTCTGACAGCAAGTGGGAAATCTGCCTAACTTGGCTGCTTCTTCAATTAAAAATCCCCAAATCATTCACCTAAAAGATGAGCTGGTGGAGAACAGAGGTGAAATAAAACCCTCTGGACTCCAAAACCAGCGAGGTGCCCCAGCCTTTCAGGCTACAGTTTTGTCAGGATTATCTGTGGGGGAAAAAAAACCCTGAACACTTCCCAGACAAGTGAACATCTGCAAAGTGTCTTGATTGCTGCAAAATGCAAACAGCAGTAGCCAATCCCCATTATTGCACTGCAAGTTTTACTTGACAATTCCCTTATCCAACTTGATTTTTGTGGCTGTTCACTCGGAGATAGCCACTGTTGGCAGGAGTAGCTCGAGTCAGTACCACCAATTCCCACTGAATTTGCCTTTTATCCTGGCTTTTGGTCTTTTGTCCCAGGCAAAGTCTATTCACTGGATGAGAACTCCTCCCTGGGCAGCATCGACTCCGAGTACGACATGGGATCCATGCAGAGGGATCTCAAATTCCTGGGAGAGACCCCTTCCCTGAAGGAAATGGTGCTGAGCAGCCACCAGGCCCCCCGGGTGAGCCCTCCTTTCCTGGGGCTCAGGCCTGCCAACCCGGCCATGCAGGCCCTGAGCTCCCAAAAACGAGAGGCCCACAACCGCTCCCCCGTCAGCTTCCGCGAGGGACGCAGAGCCTCCGACACCTCCCTCACCCAAGGTAACCCCTCTGCCTCCATAATTGCTGTATTAATTAACTCTTTTAATAGTCACAACCCCCGTGCACAGCAGGAAATGCCCTCCCTGCACTGCAGCCACGCTGTGGCTCCGTTATCACCCAGCTTATCTCACCAGAAAACTGATTTTTTCTGACGAGGGGATTTTGCTCCACTCCTCTCCAGGAATTGTAGCATTTAGGCAGCACCTCCAGAACCTGGCACGAACCAAAGGAATCCTGGAGCTGAACAAAGTGCAGCTGCTGTACGAGCAGATGGGATCAGAGGAAGAACCTTCCCTGACGTCAGCTGCCACCCAGCTGCAGGACCTCATTAACAGCCCTGCACAGGTACTTAAAGCAGAAATCGAGCTCCATCTTAGTGCTTTGGGACAGATCAGGAGAGGATGAGGTGGTGTGGAGGTCTGAGAAGAGCTGACTGACAGATAAAATTCCCCATTCTCCTTTCTGCCTTCCCCAGACTGGAGAATTTGCAGCCTTGGCCCATCCATGGTGTCAGTGAGTGGCTCTGTCAGCTTTCCAAACCCAACAAAGCCTTTGCTTTCAATCTGAAGGATGTTTTGGATTTAGCAAAGGCCAGTAACTCCTTTCCTTGCTGGAGGTGGCCTGGTATAACTGCAAGAAGGGATAACAGCCTGATTTGCAGAGGGAAATGTTAAATAGCTCCCAGTGAGTTGTTTCAAGTGGAACAGGAACACGGCAGCCACGGAACCTCTGGCAGGGCAAATCCTTAAAGAAGGGGTTAAGAAAGCCTCTCCTGGACATGCAGCTTGTTCCTCTTCCCTCTGCAGGAGGAAAGCTCTCAGCAGCAGCAGCAGGAAGCTCCCTCTGCATTCCCCAGTGGTGCACACCCGCCGTTGTTATCCCGGAGGCAGAGCCTGGAGACCCAGTACCTGAAACACAGGCTGCAGGTACCCCTGCCCTGCCCTGCCCTGCCTGCCCGGGCTGGGACAGCACAGCACAGCAGCTCTGGGCATCCTGGTGCCCAGGAAAAGCACTCAGAGGATAAAGGAGCAGAGAACAGCTCAGCTGGGAATTTCGCCGTGGTTTTCTGGTGTCAGGCACTGACCCTGGTGATGCAAAAAGTGCATTATTGCTGTTCTCCTCCTCAGCCTGGCAGTGTTTAATAACTGCTGCTGGGTACAGGTTATTGCTGTGACACCCCATAGAGGTTCTGCATCAGCATCTGAGCAGCCCCTTCTTAACCCCTGGCTCTTCCTCTTCCCCACCCCCTTTATTTCAAACCCATTTTCCTACACCTTTAGTTTATAAAAAACTTTTTTCTCCCCACTTTTCCAGCTTGCAGCTTCTTCCACTCAGGAAGAAAGCTTTCCATGGCACAATCTCTCCTGCAAAAGTATTTTCTAAGGGTTAGAAGCCAGTGGGCAGCAGTTTTTATGGGTTTAGATTGGCTCTGTGGACAGCTGGGCAGTTATAGGGGTAGAAAATCTTTCTCTTGCTTTCTGGACTAATGCATTAAATCAAACGCCATTTAAACCAGCTCTGCTTGCCTTGCAGAAGCCCACTCTGCTCTCAAAAGCTCAGAACACTTGCCAGCTGTACTGCAAAGAGCTGCCCCGGAGTCTGGAACAGCAGCTACAGGAGCACAGGTGAGAATCGTCCAAATCATGCAGAAAAATGACTCTTGAGAGTAATGAAAGAACTGGAACTCTTTGTCCATTTAGAAATTATTTGATAAAAAGAAAGCTTCACTTCAAAACTTCTTTTAAAAGCAAGAACAAGTCTTGCCATGTGTTTACAAATTTCTCTGCCTGATCTTCAGCTCCCGAATTCCCCAGGGCAGCGAACAGCAGGCTTTAAAATACAAACACAATGCATCTCATTCTTAACAAACGGAGTTAAACAGTGCACGGGGTTTGCTTAAAAAATGGATAAAAAAGGTTATCAAAGGAGATCTGTGATAACACTGAAAAGTGATAACTTTGATGTGCTGCAACAGTTAATGGGCAGGACTGCCCGGGGGTTTCCCAGTGCACTTGGAGCAGTGTGAGTGACCCCTTTGGAGTCCAAATATTCAGAAATAACCGTTCTTCCATCCTCCACACAGGCTGCATCAGAAGAGGCTGTTCCTGCAGAAGCAGTCCCAGCTGCAGGCCTACTTTAACCAGATGCAGATAGCCGAGAGCTCGTACCCCCGGGCCAGCCCGCTGCCCCTGCCCTGCCCGGAGGAGCCGCAGCCCCAGCAGCAGCCCCAGCCCCAGCAGCAACCCCAGCAGCAGCAGCAGCCAGCCCAGTTCAGCCTTCAGCAACCCCTGAGCCCCGTGCTGGAGCCCTCCTCGGGGCAGCTGCACTTCGAGCCCTTCCTCAGGCAGTACCCGAAGGTGCAGCTGGAGCCGCTGCCCCCCAGCCCCTCGCGGCTCTCCCCGCCGGGGCAGCCCCAGCCAGCACAGCCCCTGCAGTTCCCCTACCAGACTGGTGACGTGCCCGCTGTCCCCTCGCCCGAGCAGTGCCACCTGGCCCAGGGCAGCGTGGAGAGCCCGAGCGGCTCGGCCACCGCCGAGGCTCAGCCCAGCTACGAGCCCCTGGCCCTCTCAGAACTGCCCGGACTCTTCGACTGCGAGATGATGGAGGCTGTGGATCCCCAGCACGGCGGCTACGTCCTGGTGAATTAGCAGCCAGGGTGCAGCGAGAGGACAAACGGAGCAGCATGTGAATTTTTTGGTTGTTTTTTCGTTCCTACCCCCCGGAATTCATGGTAGTTCTTCGACCCTTGAATTGGCAGGGGAACTAAAAAAATCCGCCTGGCTGGAAGAGAAATGAAAGCGGGAGGGGTTTGGCCCCAGTGGCAGGGGCTGGAGAATGGGGAGTGCAGCTTCATCCCACAAAGTCTGCGTGGAAGGAGGCAAAAAAGGTGAATTTCAGAGGAAGGAAATAGCCCCTTCTAAAAAAAATTTGGGGAGTTTGTCGGCATTCATCCAACATCCACTTGGAGAGAGGAGAGGGAGTGCACACTTATCATACTTCTTGGCAATAAAAGCAATAGTTTTCATTGAAATTCAGGGTAGATTTGGGTCTGCGCTGATGGCAACTGAAATCCTCTGGAGAGCAGGAGCACGAGGTGGAGTTCAAGGGAAGTTGCACTTTGGTTGAGCTCCTGGTCTGGAACGACTCCGTGGCCAGCCCTGGGCGTCTCAGGCAGCCTCCACTTCCTCCTGCTGGCACCCAAACAGGATTTCCCAGGGCTGCCAAGGAGCTCTTCACTGTCTGCTGAAGGAATCTGCAGCAAGGGACACCTGGACTTTGTCAAAAGAAACCTGGGATGGTTTGGAGAGACCTCTGGGTGGGGAGCGGAATTCTGGAGGATCAAGGATGAGCCAGCAGAGACAGGAGGTAAGGAGAACCATGAGAGAGAGAGAGAGCAAGAGCTGCAGAAAATGGCATTAAAAATAATAAAACCCACCTGGGTGGCTTTTAAAATCACCCCCTTTTGCAGGAGGGCTCTGTCCTGGAGAAGTTCTGCTCGCTGGAAAGGATCCACCTGTCCCTGGGTTGCATTAAAAAAAAAAAAACAAGCAAACAAAACTGTGTTTTGAATTTGCAGTATGTGTTGCTGGTGGTTTATTGAGCTTTGTATATTTGGACAATTATTTAGGGTTTTAGAACTTTAAGGATAAAAAAAACAATGAGCTTATAAAAAGGAAAAAAAAAAAAACCCTGTGAAGTGATAGTGCTGTGCCTTTTTCAGTTCTTTATCAGCCTCTATGCTTTTTTCTGAAGAAAGTAGACAATACCCCATTTATATCCCTGCTGTGGCCAAAGTCCCTTCAGAGCACACGTCCCACCGTGTGGGACATGTTTAACTTCCTCAGTGTTGGAGTGGCTCGTGTATATAGGACACTGAAAGTATCACAGCAATATTTTAGCATCAAACTGTTGATGTGGCAACCGTTTCAAGGGATGCTCCAGATCCACCAGGAGTTGTGTCTCCAGAACTTTGCAGTCATGAAATCCAAGTCACAGGAGGGGGGTGGCTCAGGGAGCTGCGGGAAGCTGAGATCTCCAGTTTGGGGTTTGTCTCTAACCTTGAAGGCCGGCGGGGCAGGCCAGGCTGGTGGCCAGCTGGCCAGGCCAGCCCTTTCTGAGCAAACATTAAGCACAACTGCAGCTTCATTAAAGCACAAAGAGCGAGAGGAACTGTGCTGATCACACCAGAGTTTGCTGTAAGGTTTGGTCTTTGATAGCTGCAAATCCCGAGGGCATGGGGAGGTGGAGAATCAGCATTTACAGCAATAAGACCACATTAAAACACGGCCTTGGAGTTCGGCCCCTGTGCGTGAAGGTGGGAAGGGTTTAGCAGGGGACAGAAGGCACCTGGGCCCCGTGTGCTCAGGTAGAGACAGCTCCTGTTCTCTGGAGCCTGCTCTGACTCTGGCCCAGGTCTGGCTCAGTCCAAACTGCTCAGCTCCTGCCTCTGCTAGCACAGGGGTTCTCGAGGCAGCAGCAGCAAAGCAGAGTTTAAGGAGCAGGGATCACAAGAGAACGATGGCCAGGCAGCTCTGCTTCCAGCAGCTGAGAGAGGAGCTTGTGGTGTTTCCCTTCAGAAGGAAATTGTTTGGCACAGCAGGACACAAACCCAGTGACACCTCAAGGGCTGACAGAGGGAGGGGAGACAGCCTGGCCAAAACTGCAGCACAACAGAGCAGGAACAAAGAGGAGACAGAGTCCTGTCCTTTCACTCCTCCTTCCCTGCCCCACATAACCCTCGTGTTCTGGGATGGGAATATCTGCAGTGAAAGCTGCTACAGGACACCCAGCACTCTGCAGACAGCCATCCCCAGTGCTGCTCCAGGAGCTGGGTGACTGCCAGAACCGTAACCACTTCCTTCCCCATCCAGCTCCAGGATCCTGCACGTTTCAGGACTCAGAAGATAAAAATAATTCCGTTCTGGAGTTCTGCAATTCATTTATCAGGATGTGCCAACCAGCCTGAGCTCCTCTGAGCTTCGCAGTGCTGGGCAGGGGGAAGCTGCAGTATTTTTTAGTGTAGTTTAGCCTGACTCTTTCCCCTCAGCCAAAAGCATATTTAACATTTCATGTAATTTCCTTTAAGCCAATTAGGACTAAAAGGCTTCTGAAGCCTTCTCATACAGAGAGGATCCATTGGGCACCACTTCCTACTCCTTTGAAGTGGCTTTTTTGTTCCAATCTGTTCTGTTCTAACATTAGAGAACTGTGTACACTACTGTTAGAGTAATTATTAGCTTTATTATCTTGTACTACAGCCTCCTTTGAAGAGACTTTGGTGTGATGTATATGGGGTACAAATTTCATACGGAGAAAAGTGCAATATGTGTGTGTGTGGTATGTTCTTTAATGTATTTTTTTAAGGATTTAGAGGGTTTAGTCTCTGCTTTGGGATAAATGCACTAGTTTTGTGAGCTCCAGTTTGGCAAGTTCATCTGTAGTATTTACATGCAACTGATCTGCTGGACTCTGTAAAGCAGTTACAGTGTATTAATACGAAATAAAGAATACGTGCATTTCATTTTTTAAATTTCTAGTGAGCTAAAGCAGCGCCTGCCACTCTTGTCTTCATTAGAGTCAGGTTATTCTCTCCGAGGCACGCAGAAAATTCCTGTCTGCTGCAAACACTGCATTTTCTAGGCTGAGGTTTGCTTCCCATGGTTCTGACACGCTTGGGGTTGTTGGTACCACAGACTTTTGCCAAATATGAATTTGGAGAGACTGGAAAACTCAGTGCCACAGGATTGTCACAGCACTTTCCACTTTCATTAATGGAAGACTTATTCAAAATTACTTAAGAAGAGATCAAAAACCAGTGGAAAAATCCTCAGCAGCTCTTTTTTAAGCATCACTAGTGACGTTCCTGTGACCCTCAGTGTTCTTGCTGATCTCCAAGCGTGATGTTTGGAGACAAAATGCAAAAGTTAGTGGAGAACCATTGGATTCACCTGTTCCCCCACCCCTAAACTGCTTTTAGGTGGTGACTCAGCCCCAAACAGCGGCCCCTGAGGCGTTTTTGTGACACACAGGGACACAAAACCCTTTAAGCAGAACGCGTGTGACAGCTCCGAGCACCTGCCCGCTCACCTCCCGTGTCCCTGGGGAGCCTCTGGGCCTCACCCCCCTGCCATGGCTGCTTCCCCCAGATCCTGATCCTCTGCTGGTCCCGAATTCCCCCCAGAGCCCGGGGCAGTGATCCCAGCACGGAGGGGGAAGTGTCCACACGTCCTGCTCGGACAGAGCCGTCAGCAGGGCCACAGGGGCTGGGGCTGCACACACAGGGGCCTGTCCCCTCAAACGGGACACAGGGATGGGCAAAAAACACCACAAACCCCTCACAGGGGGCTGGAGCTGCACACACAAAGGCACTGCCAGGGGCCTGTCCCCTCAAACGGGACACAGGGATGGGCAAAAAACACCACAAACCCCTCACAGGGGCCACAGGGACTGGGGCTGCACACAGAGGGGCCTGTCCCCACAAATGGGACACGGGGACAGGCAAAAAACACCACAAACCCCTCACAGGGGCCACAGGGACTGCGGCTGCACACACAGGCACTGCCAGTCCCCTGTCCCCTCAAACAGGACACGGGAACAGGAAAAAACACCACAGACCCCTCACAGGGGGCTGGGGCTGCACGCACAGGGGCCTGTCCCCTCAAACGGGACACAAAGACAGGTGAAAAACACCACAAACCCCTCACAGGGGGCTGGGGCTGCACACACAGGGCCCTGTCCCCTCACACAGGACACAGTGACATGCAAAAAATACCACAAACCCCTCACAGGGGTCACAGGGGGCTGGGGCTGCACACACAGGGGCCTGTCCCCTCAAACGGGACACGGGGACAGGGAAAACACCACAGACCCCTCACAGGGACTGGGGCTGCACACACAGGGGCCTGTCCCCTCAAACGGGACATGGGGACAGGGAAAAAACACCACAAACCCCTCACAGGGGGCTGGGGCTGCACACACAGGGGCCTGTCCCCTCAAACGGGACACGAGGACAGGGAAAACACCATAAACCCCTCACAGGGGGCTGGGGCTGCACACACAGGGGCCTGTCCCCTCACACGGGACACAGAGACATGAAAAAACATCACAAACCCCTCAGAGGAGGCTGGAGCTGCACACACAGGCACTGCCAGGGACGTGTCCCCACAAATGGGACACAGGGACAAGCAAAACACCCCAGACCCCCCGGCACACCCCCAGTCTGTCACTGCTCACAGGCACAGCCACGCAGAGCAGGTCACACGCTCAGGAGACCTCAGCTCACCTCCCAAGCTGTCGGGAGGACACTCCCTCCTTCCCCGGCCGCCCCCAAAAAGCAGGGGCTAAGCCATCCTTATCCCAGCGAGGCAGGACAAAGCTCGGCCCTGCTCGCAGCCCGGTCAGGGCCCGTAAATCCTCACGGAGCAGCCGAGCAGCAGAGCAGGGCGCTTCCCTGCGGGCCCAGGGCCAGCACGGCTCTCCTGCGGCGAGCCCCGGCTGCCAGGGCTGCTGTCACTGTCACCCCTGGCACAGCAGTGCCACACGCACGGCACCAGCACGGGTCACACGCGGGTGACAGCAGAGGGAACGCGGCCCTGGAAAACCCAGCAGGAGCTTTAGAGCTGGGGCTGAACTCGGGGCACGCAGCCCTGGTGCTGAGCTGGTTTGGAAAATCCAAGGGAAGCCTTAAAAGCGTGTCTGAATTCAATGCACGCAGCTCTGCTGCTGAGCAGGCTTGGACAGTCCAGAAAGAGCCTCAAAACTGCCTGAATTCCGTGCACACAGCTCTGCTGCTTAGCAGGATTGGAAAATCCGAGAGGAGCCTTAAAAGCGTGTCTGAATTCAATGCACACAGCTCTGCTGCTGAGCTGGTTTGGAAAATCCAAGGGAAACCCTAAACTCTGTCTGAATTCAGGGCACATCAGTGCCCAGCAGCCACTGAGAGGGGCATGTCCTGCTCCAAACCCCTCAAAAAGGGGCCCCAGAGCTCAGCCCCTCACAGTTCTCCATTCCCAGCCCCAAATCACCCTCGGCCTACAGACACAGATCCCAACCGTGCCAAGCTCCCGTTAAAAACAAGCAAAACCCTGACCTCCTTCTGGGAGCACGTGGCTTCAACATTTACCTTTCCCCGTTCAACCCTCAGCCTCTGGCTCCAAAGACACTCCTGTGGCCTGCAAACACGTCACCTTTTTATTAATGTTTATTTAAAATAATCACATTTTTGAAGAGAGGCCAGAGCTCTACAAAGATCAGGCGTTTCTCAGTTCTTTGACCAAATTCATCCCAAATATTGACAATAATGACAATAACTGCTGCATTTAATATTCCATGGGACGAGATGGACTTGAAAAGCAAATACTCCGAGTGCCATTCCCTTCGTTTTAGCAGTTAAAACAACAAGAATTTTGGGGGAAAGCTTTCCAAAATCCCCATCAGGAAAGTCCCTCTGCTCCCTGAGCTCCTTGAATTCCAAAATGCCCCAATAATTCCATTCTGACCTGCTCGAACGCCACGATTTAATCAAGATAAACACACAGAGCACCAGCAGGAAAACGAGGATTCATTAGCAGCTCATCCCTGCCTCACCCCTGACTCAGAACTGGAGGCTGAGTAAGAAGAGCAGAGTGGAAGCAAAACCCCGGCATTTCTGGTTTATTTTGAACACGTTGCCTGGAGCCCTGGCACGACACAGCCACATTTTTCCCTTTCCCTGGGGGATTTGTCCCAGAATACCAGCCTTTAAAAGGGCTGATTTTTCTATCAACAGTTCTTAGAAGCCACAATGGCAATTTTAATTGTTTGGGGTTTTTTTTTCTCCCAAAGAATTAATTGTAAACTGCCTAAAAATAAGCCTGGAGAGACTGACAGGGGAAGGCAGCTCCTGGCAGCTCTGGTGCAGCACTGGGAGCACTGCATCGTTCCCAGCTGGCTCACTGGGGTTTGGGGGAAACCTTCCCGGACCCAGAGACCTGAAGAGGCTCGGAAAGAGTCAGAAATAAAAGGGGAAAGGGAAACAGCTGCACGTCTCAGCTGGTAACCAAAAGGACCTGTGATTGGGAGCAGCCCTGCCCTCTGAAATCACAGAAAGGAGCACAAAAAGGACACAAGATTCAGATATCCAGATTGTGGTTCTGGTGCAGGAAACCCCGGGATGGGGCTGGTGTGACCCAAGCACAAGGGAGAGCTCTGGGAACAGACAAAGTGATAACTAAAAAGCTCTTTTTTATCACCACCTGCCCCAGGTTTTGGGGCCGATCCCTCAGAGAGATGCTTGGTGCAGGAAACAGAAAAACCTCGAGATGTTTCCCTCCCAGGCACTGTGCAAAGGCCTTCCCAAACCCGCTGGGGATCTGGGGTGGGTTCCACGGAACACAGAGTGGGGTTTGGGGTGAGGGGTTATTTTGGGCTGTATCTACACAGAAACGGCCAAACCATTTCCCCAGAGCAGAGGCAGCTGACAGCCCCGAGCCTCTGAGCTGCAGCGCCCGGGGCTCGGGGCCAGGAGCAGCTGCTGAGCCTGGTGCCAGCCGTGCCCTCTCCCCTCGGTTTCGGTCACAAGGCAGGCGAGGCCAAAGGTTTGCTGGAGGATTTGCTGTGTCAGGGGTGATTCTGGACACAGCACAGCCGAGTCTGCACGGTACAAACCCTCCACGAACTGGTTTTTTCCCTTTAAACAGGATGTAGATGTCCTTGTCTTGTAACGAAAAAAAATACCAAAAGCCTTCACGCCAGTGGGGTTAGAATACAACTGGGAAAAACCTGATTTTTTTCACTAGACTGTGAGGACAAAGCTTTAGTCTGAGCTCCATTCTGCCTTTTTATGGGGCATTTCCTTTTGGGAAGACACCAAGTGTCCCTACAGAGGGAAAGCACCATGAAAACCAGGCCCTCCCAGCAGGGTGGCAGCTCCAGCTGCTCAGATCCCACATCGAGACCCACGGCAGGGTTTTACCCCCTAAACACTGCTGGAATTCCACAGAGGAGCTGCTCCCTCCCCAGGAAGATCAGCCAAGTCCTACAGAATTACAGGGCAACGTTTGACATCTATAATGAAATCTTAATAAATATCATAATAGAGCTTTTAATTATAGCATCCATACACGCTTAAATCCACTATCATTTATATCTGCTTGTGACTGCTCATCGATCACACACCAAGTCAAGTTGGAACCACCTGAAAAACTCCACTGAAGCTTTAAAAATGACCACGGGTCAAAGGGATGGACACAGCCCAAAGTCTGCCTTCAGGAAAGTTGGGCCACAGCGTTTCTGGAGGGATTATCCAACACTTGTATGGGCTGGAAGATCCTTTTCTCTCCACCCCAGCTCGTGTGCCCCATCTCCCCGGGGAGCTGGAGGGAAGCAGGGACTGGAAGCTGATTCCCTTCCTTGCAAAACAGCTCCTGGAGGGGCTGGGGCACACAAATTCTCTGGGACAGAGCCCCGGGAGTTGTGCAAGAGGAGACCTGTGCACTCCACAGCTGCACCAGCAGCCCCCGTTTCACTCTGCCCCAGTGCCCCTGGAATCCTGGAGTGGTTTGGGGGGGAAGGGACCTTCAATCCCACCCCATGCCACCCCCTGCCTTGGGCAGGGACACCTTCCAAACTGAAACTGATGAATTGGGCAAGTAATTCCCACCAGGAGAGGTGAATCCAGCTGGCGCTGAAGGTAGAACAAACACCTTTTTCACCAACGATTTCTCCTTTCTGAGGCAGAACTAAATGAGGATAAACTGTGGAAATCACCCTTCAAAACCAACGTGGAGCCCTCCTGCACACAGGAGCTTTAAATCTTCCTCTCCAGAGGTTATGAATCCCGGGAGAGACAGGCTTGGAGCCAGGCTCACGCAGCGAGGAGTTACACAGCTCAAGGGACCATTGGGGATATTTTTTTTGGCTTCAGCTCCGAGGGCACAGAGATGGATTTCACTTGGCCGAGCTGCAAAGAGCAATTAAGGACCAGGCTGCCTTCCCCTACCAGTGCAGGAGAAAAGTTTCCTGCTGGAGCCAAACAACTTCAACAAATCCAACAGTTTGCCAGGGAGGATCTTTGCCAGTGAGGATCTTCAAGCCTCTCATTAGTGAGGCAGAAAGGCAACGCTGCACTGAGAGGCAGCAAATGTCATTCCTCTCTGGAAAAAAAAATGCTGGGGGATCATAGGAATTGCAGAAATAGGGAAATGAAGTGTCTCAGTAATTGAAAATAAAGACACCAAGGACTGGCAGTGACAAAGCTCCAGCTAACGTTACACACAAGGGGTGCACACACCACAAACACTTTTGGATGGGGCTCTGGCAAAGTTTGTTATCAGGATTCCTAAAAAAGCTGCTGCTGGAGACCACCCTTGTCACCTTTCCTCCTGGATTTTCGGGATGGAACAAACGTGGCTTCCTCTCGAGATTTCACCCCGGGATTGGATCAATGACCCCGTGACTTCCCCTTCCCCAGCTCCAGCCTTCCTCGGGGCAGACGGGCTGGAACACACCCCACACGGAGAGGAGAAGATGCAAACATGACCTGGCAGTCCCCGGAAGGCTCCCCCAACCTCGTCTTTAGGAACACCCACGTGTCCCTGCTGCACCAACAAAAGCTGCCAGTGTGGGAGACTCTGGGGCAAGATTCCAGCAAGGCAGGAGAAACAAACACCAAAAACAAGAGAGCAGCAGCATTTTAACAGCTTGCCTGGGAGAGTAAATATTGACTGGTGAAGGGGAAAAGCCAGCTCATCCTCCTTTTTGGTGAGGGCAGCTCTGGCACAGACGAGGAGCCCTCCCAAGGCAGCAGGAACACAAAACACAAGGAAGTCTCAGCAAATACTTCTGGAAGGTGGCACCGGGTGATTGCTCTGCACAATGGCTCTGTTCATGGGCAAAGGCACCCCAGAGGCTGCCCGCAGCCTCCAGAAAGGAGCTAAAAACATCCAGGGAATCCCCACGGCAGGGAATGGGTTCCTCACACCCCTGGAGTCAGAACGGAGCCCCAGGAACACGGAGAGCTCCAGCAGAGCAGGAAACCAAGCCCAGCTCCTCCTGGGGAGATGCTGGACCCTCCCTGCCCTCTTTTACCACAGAATCCTCTCAAGAGGTGGCACGAATCAGCTTTTGCCTGCACCAGTTTCCCTCGGCAGGATTTGCTGTCCAAGCACCATCAGCACTTCAGTCAGCTGAGGCAGAACTGGCCAGAGCTATTTAGGGCGTGAAGAACGCAGCACGAAAACACATCAACAGTTTTCATCGCCCCGCTGGGAGGGGCAGAGTCCACAGGAACGCTCCTGTGAGCTCACCAGCAAAAATCACAGGGCCACGGAATATCCTGAATGGAAGGGGCCCACAGGGATCGTCAAATCCAGCTCCTGGCCCTGCCCAGACACCCCCAAATCCCACCCTGGGTGTCCCTGGGAGCGGTGTCCAAACGCTCCTGGAGCTCTGGCAGCCTCGGGGCCGTGCCCATCCCCTGTGCCCAACACCCTCTGGGGGAAGAACCTTGTCCTGATATCCAACCTAAACCTCCCCTGGCACAGCTCTGGCCTGTCCCTGGTCACACAGAGCTGCAAAAAATGCCCAAATTCACCCCCCTTCCCCCACACAGCCCTTTCCTGGTGTAACTGTAGGGCCCTGCGTGGGGACTGCCAGACAGCTGAGGGGAAAAGCAGATTTTGGGGGTGGGAACAGAGCTCTGGATCATCTGACAGGCCCAGCTCAGAGCTGCTGTTCCTGTAAATCATTCATGCACCAGAGGCACGTCAGAGCCCAGGTGACATTTCGGAGGCAGCCCCATTAACCCTGACACTGTTGGTGAGCTCCCTAAAATCTTTTCTTTCCCTGTATTTAACATTTACAATACCTCCCTGCCTGAAAACTGTGGAATACATGCTGCAGCCAAAATCCCAGCGAGTTTTTGTGATGTAAAGAAGGAAAATAAAAAGCTCCCGTGGTTTGTTCTGCCTTGTTCTTCTGATTGTCACAAAATGGAGAAGTCAGACCACCCATTTCTCTTGTAAATCACTGCTCCCTCTCACCTCCTGGGGCCCAGAAAGGTGAGTAAGGATTGCACCTGATCCTTCTGGATGGCTCCCCTCTCCAGGCCTGGCGTTGCTGGGAAGGACGAGCACAGCCCTGGATTCCCCAGCAGCTCCCACAGCTTTTCCTTCTGGACGGCCAGGGAGATGAAATGTTTGTTAGCAAACTGCGAGACAGAGCCCGGCGAGCCCGGCTGAGAGGAAGCAATTAATCACCAGTGTTCCACACAGGCATGGATTATCTGTCAATAAGTGCCAGCTCTCTGCAGAAAATGAGGTCCAGGAATGATCCCAATTAGGCAGGGCAGTGTTGGTCCATGGCAGCGGTGGGGACTCCCCCAGGGACACGGAGGGAGGGATGTTCCCCTCTGCAGCCCTGCCGGGGCTGCTGCAGCCTCCTCTCCCGGCTCCGGTCACAAAACACCCGGGACACCCCAAACCGAGCCCCCAGCGCTGTCACAGCCGCAGGGACAGGTCCTTGTGGCTGTGGGGAGGGAGAAAAGCCAGCATCGCTTCTTTCGGGGAGCACTGAGGCTGCAATTTCAACCCTGCAATGCGAGGTTTTACCCGCAGCAAAAGCCGCGCTTCATTCCCCACCCCATCCCCGGGATTTCACCCCTCCGGACCCGGCTCCTCCCGGTTCTCCTGGAGCACGGAGCCCTCTCCCGGGAGCCCGGGGAAGAGCTGGAGCAGCGCTTCCCGGCCAGGAGCGGGGTTACATAGGGCACGGCTCCCCCCGGGGACCCCTGGGGCTGGACAGGAGGGACAGGGGATGAAAACCCGGCCACCACCGAGCCGCAGCCTGCAGGGGAGGCTGGGCAGGGAGCGCGGAGAGCTGCAGGATCGCGGACACAGCTGGGATGTGCCACCCTGCTGGCACTGGGGTGGGGGTCTCATCCCCTCAGCTGGAACCTGGGGGGCTGGAAGGATGAGCTGAGGTGGGGAGAAGCTCCAAGAGCAGCGGCAGCAGGTTCTGGACAGGCAGAAATCCCTTCCCCTCGCCAGCTTTGAAGCGCCACAGAGAAAATGATGGATATTTATAAGCAAACCTGTCTCTAAGGCAGCAGTTTCCAGAGTCTAATAATAGGGTTTGGGCTTGTTTATGGCGTGATCCAGCCAGAACTGCACAGAGCTCCTGGGAAGCTCCATCCCAGGAGCAGATTCCCGGGAAGCTTGGGAAGGTGAGGAGCCAAGGAGCCCGGGGGTTGCTCTGACCCTTGGGATTCTCACAGCTGCAGCACGTGGAGCACCAGGAGCCCCTGGGACAACGCTCTGGGAGAGGCAGGGAAGGGCTGCACCTGCTGGAGAGGATGCCAGGGGTGTGGAAGAGCCACCTGTCCCCAAAATCAAGGTGAAACCCCAACTCAACCCTACCTTGACCACTGGGCAGGTCCCAAACCAGACCTGGCAGTGTGGATCCACCACCAACCCCACATCCAGAGGCCCTGGAGCTGTTTCTTGCTGACTCAAGAGCGTTGGAGCTTCCCCAGGCAGCTCCGAGGGGAGGATGAAAAACAGGAAAGGTCAAAACAGCCTCGTCTTTGTGCAAGGGAGGGAACAGGGCTGGGCTGGGCAGCACCTGCACAGGGTGTGCTGAGGCTGGGTAATTCCAGGGATCAGCTCCCCACCCTCAGAGCCTTTCCAAGCAGCTCATTTCAACACAGAGCATTCCTCTTTGCTCACTCCGGGCTGGACAAGGGTTACACCAATGCCACAAGGACTGTGAGACAGCAGAAGCTTCACCCTTTCTGTGGAAAAGAGTCTGAAGCCTGTTTTATCTGTCATGTTTAACACTCACCTCGCCAGCAGAACTCATGGACTGCAGGACAGTGAGGGACAGCACTGCACCGTGCTTACTCTGGAAAACATTGAGAACTCCCACTGATTGCCAAGTTATCAGTTCCCAACCATCACTCCAGAACAGGAATCCAGCTGAAAGAAAGGTGGAGCAGGCAGAGTGGTTTCCAGTGAGTGTTTACTGCACTGTGTTCACACCAAACACAGGGAGAGGGGCTGGGCGTGGGGCAGTGCCAGGGGCAGCACCACAGAGCTGCTGCCAGCACTGCTCGAGCTGCAGCTGTGGCTCCATTGCTTTTCAGGTCGGGGGCAGCAAGGGGAGAGGCAACAAGCAGGGTAGGAGTTTTGGATTCGCTGGAGAGCCCTGGGTAATTCAGTGAGGGCAGAGCTGGCGGGAGGGAGAGGGGAGATGATGGGCACAGACACCGAACACGGGTGCCAGCTCTGCCCTCCCGGAACAGCTCATCCCTGCCAGCATTCCCGGGAATCCTCAGAGCTCCACCGCTGACACTCGGGAAGGAGGAGACTGGCACGGGGTGAAATCCACTTCCCTAAGGGTGGCACGGCTTGGGCACCACCCTAAATCTGAATTTAGAGCCTCAGCTTCCAGCTGCTGCTCCAGGGAGCGGGGTGAGGCAGGATTCTCCATGGGGTGCCCATGCAGGCTCCAGGCTGGGCAGTGTTTGTAGCACAAACATTAAAAACCTCCTTAGTTCAAGGCAGGGGATTCAGAACCTCCTCCTGTGTTCCTAGAGTTGATCTGTGACACAGCCCAGCCTCGCTGCTCTTCCAGCTCCTCCTGCTCTGCCCCAGCAGGAGCAGCTGGGATCCCAGCCTTCCCACCCTGCTGAGCCCTGCATCCAGCACCTGCACCAACACACGGATCCCCCGAGCTTTTCTGGATCCCAAATATCCCAATCTGCTCCCTGATCCCCCTGCTCACACCACAGAGCTGGGGCAGAACTCCCCCTCTGCTCCACCCCACCCCAGCCCCACAGAATTCCAGGGATGTGAGTGGGAACAGCTCCCTCCAGCAGCTGGTGATGCTCCGAGTTTGAAAATGGAGACAGAATAAGCACAGCTCTGCTCTGAGGCATGCTGGACCCACGGAGCACATCCTGGCTATTCTGGGAAACAGAACTGCAAGGAAAAAAAATGATTTATCCTTCTCCTCTCTGGATGATTCCAGAATTTTTAAGATGCTGGAGTCTAGAATTCAAAGGACCTTGAAAAAATCATTATAAACAGCAAACAAACACTTGGCTTCACAGGTAACACAAACACTCTGATCCCATTAAACACATAATTGTCTCAGTTTGGTTTTTTGTTCCCAAAAGCACAGGTTTATCCCTGGAAACGTCTCCTGAACAGCTTTAGGCTGTTCCTCTGTGGTGCACGATGCTTCATGCCTCGAGATTCCAGTTCATTGTCAGTCAGGTGTTTTTCCTCTTTTCCCCTTGGGAAAGGAAAATTCCTAAGCTTTGTTACCTGACAAAAATTCCCTGGGTGAAAGAAAGCACTGCTTGAGCAGGTGAGGACAGTGGAGGGGTGGGCGAGGGAGAGACAGAGAGAATTTGAGCTGGATTTTCCCCGATTCGCAGCCTGGAGCAGAACCTGGCAGTGCCACCCCTTTTTATTTCCCATTTCTCTCTTCTCCGGTGTAAGAGAGAACGACACAGGGAGCAGCAGGGATAAGGTGGCTGCTGGATTTTCCAATGGCTGGAGGCAGAGCAGAGCCTGACAGAGGAGCAGAAGCTGCCAGAGCTCATCAGGGGAATCCTCCCAGCACCATCCTTCACCCAGGGAGCCGAACGTGCCTCAGGCAGCTGTCCCAGGTGCCAGCAGATGCTCTGGGCTGCGTTTTTTGCTGGCCCAGGTGTGTTCCTAGCCTCCCATTTTTTTCCTGGCTGGCTTCCTGCGGGGTTTCAGGATGGTGTAGTTGGCGTACCACGTGTGCTGCTCCGACAGCAGGGGGATGTAGAACGCCCGCAGCAGCCGCGAGGACCTGGGAAACCAGAAAGGAAAAGCAAATCGCTGTAAGAACCCAGTTCTCTCCTTGTTGGTGCCTCCAGAGCTGCTCTGGGCCATGGAGAGCAGCAGCCTCATGCCCACCGTCCATCCCCAGCAGGGTTGAGGGGGACAGAGGGCAGGAAGGAGCTGTAATTATGGAAAGAAACCGAAATCCAGAGGAGCGTGGGGGTGACACAGCCCTGTCCCTCAGGGCACTGTGAAAGGTGAATGGTGCATTTCCCTCCTGGAATCTCCTTTCTATCCCATCTTTCCCGCTGCCTTTTCCCCCCTGCGCCTCTCTGAGGAGCAAAAAGCAGCTTTGATGGGCACTGGCACCTTCAAGTTTGGCTCTTGAGCTGATTTTCTGTGGAAATCCTGAATTACAGAGCGCTGGGCAGCTCTAAACCCCACACTCACTCCATGCCCTGCCAGTGCTGGGAGCTGGCATTTCACAGCCTGTCCAAAACTGGACCAGTGGAGCAGGAGGCTCTAATGATGGCTGTGTGAAATTAGCACCTTTGATTGGGTTGCTAATTGCTGGAGCTGTGCTGGCTGAGGGCATTCTGAGGGGATGTATTCTCTCACTAATGGCAAAGTCCAGGTTTCAGTGTGAACTGGACAAATAAAACCTCCTTCAGCAGCAGCTCCGAGCTTTGTGAAGCTTCAAAAATTTGAGCAACTCATTGAAATCGGGGCTGAGGCAGAGTTTTGCTTCCTCAGCACTGCAGCTTCTCTCTTTAGGTCTTTAAGATCAACTGGATGGGAAATACCAACCCTTGCCAGCCACAAGTGTAACCCCAGTCCCAGAGAGCTCAAAAAGCAGCAGCAGCACTGCAGTTTGGATTGCTGAGTGGTCAGGGGTGGCACACACCTGCTGGTCACTTCAACTCCCAGCTCGGC
This sequence comes from Platysteira castanea, assembly GCA_013397175.1. Taxonomy (NCBI): domain Eukaryota; kingdom Metazoa; phylum Chordata; class Aves; order Passeriformes; genus Platysteira; species Platysteira castanea. The sequence goes on along the minus strand of VYXC01003688.1, from coordinate 20,398 downwards.
TGTTCTGGACATCCCAACTCGAGTCATTTTACCAGCAGGAAGATGAGTTGTGTTTTGTTTGTTTGCTGTAAGGCAGCACTGGAGCTCTTTCAAAAACAATGGCAGGAACTGCTGCTGGAGCTGCATCTCCCCAGGGGCTCCTGCACAGCCTGGCTGGGCTCAGGCAGCTCCTGCACCCTCACGGTCCCCTCCCTGCTCGGGGACAGCTCTCAGCTCAGAGAGAGGGAACCTTCACCTCCTGTCACCTCCCTGTGTCGGGCTCAGCCACCTCAGACAGCAGATGGCACAGGGAAGGGGCTGGGTGACAGATGACAGGAATATATTTAATGTTCTATTTGCATTTGCTGCTAAATTTGTCCCCCAGAGACTGAGTGTGTGGAGCCTTAATCAGCACTCAGCTCGCAGGCAGCAGGAGCAGGGCTGGGATCACTCCAGGCTGGGGGAGCAGGGGCTGTTTTCCCAGGCTTCCTGGGCTCTGGAGGAGGCACTGCTGCAGGACAGAGCAGCTCCCAGCCACGGCAGAGCTGGAAGTGACCCTTGGAGCTGAGCCCCTTTCTGCCTGAATTTCAGGAAAAGCAGCTCCATTCTGTTCCAGCAGTGCCAGAGGAGGCTGCTGTGGGATGGGAGGAAATCCCAGGTGAAGAGTTCCCATCCCACTTCCCGAATTCTCAGAGTGACTGGAACAGCAGCACTTGGGCACCTGCAGCCTGAGAGATCCCTCCCAAACCTGAGTTTGGTGCCAGCAGAGCTCAGAGAGAGGCAGGAGAAGGGAGAAGAGCAGGGAATGGCAGGAGGGATGGTGCCAGTGCCACCTGGACAGGTCCCAGTGCCACCTGGGCAGGTCCCAGTGCCACAGGGACAGGTCCCAGTGCCACCTGGACAGGTCCCAGTGCCACAGGGACAGGTCCCAGTGCCAGCTGGGCAGGTCCCAGTGCCACAGGGACAGGTCCCAGTGCCACCTGGACAGCTCCCAGTGCATCCCAGCCACAAGAAGCTCATGATCAAAGCTCTCTGAAAACCCCTCAACATTTCCACCTCCTCTGGGGGTTAAATTCTGTACCAACACAGACGTTTCAGAAGGAATTCAGCTAGTTTTAAAACAAAAACAGGGAAAACAGCTCGAGGAAAACACCATTAAAGGAATGGGACAGGCTCTTACCAAACCAGGGTAACGCTACGCTCGCACAAAGTGACCCAATCATTAATTTTGCACTAAGAATTTTATTTTTTTGGGATGGAAAACCCAAGTGTTTGGAGCAAGCAGACAGCTCAGCCTAAAGAACTGGAAAATATGTGCTCCTCAGAGGGGAGCTGTGATATATTTCCCCTTTTCTGTGCCAGATTCGGAGCGCTCAGCCAATATAGAATTAAATGGACCTTGGCAAAGCAGCTTCCTGAGGAGCATAATTAGCTGGTGGCTTGGAGTGCTCTCTAATTCAATTAGCAGCAGCATTTATCAGAGCCAGCTGAGATTTACATTTGCACTTGCTGACGTCAATGGGAGACTCGCAGCGAGCCCCAGAAGCCTCCAGTGCAGCAGGACTGGGCTGAGCTGCTGGGGTCATTTATTTCATTTATTTTCACACAGCAAGTTGTTCAGTGAGCAGCACAACTGCTGCAGAACAGACTCCAGCAGGGATCTCTTCCAGGGATTTTCTGGTGCCCAGCAAAGGTGTGGCCCTGCTGACTGCCTCCTCTCTCTCTCTGCCAGCTTTCATCAAATTTTGAAGAGCTCATCCCCTCTGAGACTGATTTATACCTGTCTTGAATTTGGCTGGGAAAAGGCAGAGTGAAAAGTCTCTTGGGAGGAGGTGACATCCACCTCACTTCTTTGGAAAGCAAACCCAAAAAACATTGCTTCAGAAGGGAGCTTTATAAAGAAATTGTTTATTTCTTTATAAAAATACTCCTTCTCACCACCCTCCTCACAGAGTTTCACCCTCTAAAGCAACTTAGCTCCTAAATTTTGCAAGCAGGAGTTTGACAAAGGCTCCACTTTGCTGGAAATTGGATTTCAAGCTGGCGTTTGCCAGTGGATCTCTCCTCCCTGTCCACTCTTGCAAACAGAAATCACGGACTGCCAGCCCTCACCCCTCCCTCTCCGAAGTGCAAATCCTACCTGGAAGCATCAAGGAATGGCTTGTAGGCAATGGTCACCCACTCCTCTTTGTTGGAGGAGTACCTGGGCTCCCGCGGGGCCTCCGTGGCCGTGTCCAAGTCCACCAGGTAGTGGCACTTGGAAATGTCAACCTGCAAAGACAGAGATTCCTGCCCTTCACCTCCTGCAGTTTTGCAATGAGAAGAGGGTTCCATTTCTAGCAGCAGGTGAAATGCTTCCTGCAGAATGCAGGTAACAGAATTTGGATGTTTTCAAGCAAAACCTTCATGGGGGAATCCAAGAGGAGACTCACGTTATGAAACCTCCCCCTTCCTGCTGGGAATCCTATGTCTTATCCTGCCTTACCCCCTCAAACTCTTCCTTGAGGGGTTTCAGTTCACTCTCCCACAAAATTTTACTGCCAACTTCCTTGGCCATGCTTGAGAGCCCTTTTCTAAAGCACCTTTGGGGTTTTGTGTAACAATTTAGGCCGAAAACAATTTAATTAGGTGGATAGCAGATGGCTCTGTGGCATCACAACTGAGTGGCAAATGAAATTACACCACAGGAAACGCAGCTGAGGATGCTGAATCCACTTCTTGCTCTGTGTGAGAGGAACATTCCAGGCCCTGGGAGAGGTTCTGGCTCATTAGCAGAAGGACTCCCAAACCACTAACCGAGTTTTTCTGGAAGTGATGTAGAATCATTCAGAGAAAGACAAGTTGCTTCCTCAAGGATCTCACTTGTCTCATCCTAAATGCTGCCCTAAAAAGGGCTGGGACTTCAAATTCCAGGTGCAAGACAGGTTTCTCTTGTATTTTCACAAGTTACAGTGAAGCCAAGCATGACATTCCTCCTGCTCAGAGGGCCAACACTGCACCTCTGCACTGATTTGGGGATTTACACAAGGCTGGGGTGATGCACAGACCTTGAAATGAAAGAAAGGAATGAGTCTCAGCGAACAAAGCTGCGAGGGATTTCTAAATTACATCCTCTCCTCTTCTGTTCCCCTTTCCTTTTCCTCCTCCCACTCTTTCTTTATTTGATGCAACTGCTCTGCCAAGTGGAGGAGAGCTAAATTGGATCCCCTCCTGACTGACAGGAGTGGGAACAGCACAGAGCTGGAGCTCAGGGCACATCTGCTGCTGCCATGGGGCCTGGATGTGTTAGAAGTGAAAAGCAAGTGCTTAAAACCCCCCTTGTCTGGAGTCAGCTGTTGTTAGCAGCTCCAAGGCCTCATCTACTGGTCCTGCTTGGATGCATCTCAGTAAGAAATAACATTCCTTATCTCTTTCTTAGCAGTTTCAGAGACAAATGCACCTCCCCAGCCGGGCAAGTGCAAGGTAAGTGCTGCTCAATGTGATTAGGGAAGGAGAGATTGCAAAACAAGATCAAATCACTCCTTCCCCAGTGTCTCATAGCAACAGAAACACTGAGGTTCACTCTTCCATTCCCAAGCAGAGCAGTAATAGATACTCACACCTGAAACAGTGAGATCTGTAGCCATTAATTGGTTTTATCCCTGGCTCAGATAATCCTCCTGAACCATTTGTTTTCTCCCCTTTAAATGACCAATGCTATTTGGATTTATTCACTCTCACGGTCCTGTCCAGTTCTTGCTAATTATTCTAGGTTTTTTTAAATCTGAGTGTGCCTGTACTCACTAAATTTGGGGGAAGATCTTGATCTCTTGGTGTGATTAGCAGGTCAAAAATAGGAGTTGTAACCCCCTGTTTAATTCCTGATTTCTGAAGTCCTAGGCCCTTGAGCTCACAGGAGGAATAACAAAGTTGTAGGGTGACATTAAGGAACAAGCAGGAAACAAAAGTGTGTTTTGCTCCATTAGTCACAGGCTGTGCAGCAGCCAGCTGTCTGTGCTAAAAATAAGCCCCAGTTAAAGATTTCATAAATTAAATGCACTGCAGCAGACAGCTCCTCTCAGGTGGGAACACGCCTCCTTCCCATTTCCAGTAACTACATAATGAGCCTCAGAATAAGAGTTTTAACCCAGAAGATTGCCAAGATTTAACCTGTTAGTAATTTAAGCATGCTAGCTAGCAATAATTTTAAAATATTCCTGTTTGTGCACTGGTTTAGTTTAGGTAGCACAGTGCAACCAGGAGATAAATCAATAATACCAATATACATTATCTTAGCACTGAAATCACTAATGCAGTTAAGTTCCAAATTAAGTTCCTCCTCCTCAGTTGCAAATATGATGAATAGTTTTATATTTAAAAAGAAATAGATGAGGAAAATTTCAATTCCTGCTCAGCGACCAATATTTTCTGTGGAGGACTTCAAACTACTCCTTCCTGTGATCACATTAACACACCACACGAAACCCAAAACTGCAATAATTAGGAGTTATTACTTCTGCTGCTTCTTTTATTATCATTACATCTTAACACTGGCAGATGAAAAGCAAACAGAAACCACTCACAAGAATGGGGAGATTTCCAAGTGCTGCAGAGGGGCCATTTTTGGTTACGAACACCCCAGGAAACAGAAATGGGGAGCTGCACTCAGAGGCATTGCAATAATTTAAATTACACAGCGAGGTAAGGGAAAGGAAGCAATAAATCCTTACATATCGAGATGGCTCCTCCTTGTTCTGGTCATTCATGTCCGTGGGAATGATCCTCGTGGCCAGGGGTCCCTTGGCAAAGGGTTTGGGCAGCTGGCCCCGGAATTCTGACAGGATGAACTGGAGCTGCCAGCTGCAGGGAACAGGGGAAATATTTTGATGTGGAGAGCATCAAAAGCAGAACCAAGGACAGAGCTCCAAGGGTGGGCAGCTAAAGCAGCAGGCACAGCACGGATTGCCAGGAACCTGTGGCCAACGTGCTGAATAAAAATCTTCAGAATCCTTTGGTTTGGATACCTGAACACTGTTCATGACACTGCTGAGATCCCAGGCCCTGAGGGTCACCCACACAGGTTATGATGCCCCTCATTAGGATGCCCCTCGTTATCCATCTCCCCAAACTGCACCTTTTCCAAGAAACACTCACTTGTCTGGCAGCAGGAAGCTGCTGGGGAACCTGTGCCACTCCTTGCCCACACAGACATTGACTGGCCTCCCCTCGGGCACCGTGTGGATGCTGGGGTCAGTGGCAATCCTGTGGAATTCCGGGTACAGGTCCAGGGGCCCGTGGTAGCCTGTGGAAGGCAGAAAGTCATAAATAAGGTTAAAGTCAGAAGGGCATTTAATGAAAGCCTAAAAAAAACTGTTTCATGCATACATTTTTAACTGGTAACTCATTGAATAAATGAACTGGTCTATGTTAAAAAGTGGCTGGATTCAAAGCTTCCCCTCCTTTGTAGTAGTGCTTGTGCCCTGCCAGTTTTATTCACATTCCCCTGTCCTGGCTGTCAATGGCCACCAAAACCCCAAAAAATCCTGATGAGGTGGGAAGGCTCTGATTCCAGGAATGTCCAATCCATCCCCATTAAGGACTCAAGCACCTAGTTCAAGTTTTACCCAGGAAAATGCTTCTCCAAGTGGGATTATCTATCTGAAAGTTGAAGTATCTGCTTTAACACCAGCCAGGTTTTAGATCAGTGGAGTTGTGCTGGTGGAAGGTGAAGGGCAGGGGATTTTTAAGTGACGTAATTCTGGTGATCCATTCATCCATTAATAATTAATTAATGATGACCATCACAACTTATTCCTTCCCTTGCAGCAGCAACACCCAAACTTCTCGAGGTTCCTGATTTCTCCAGGCAAAGCAGCACAACTTTTGCAGGCTTGGAGCCCAAGGCCAGGAGAGCAGGGAGCAAACGTGAAATACCAACCTCTGAATAAGGCAACAGAGCGTGACAGTGACAAAAGGCCAAAGAGGAAGACAGTCCCCAGGGCCAGCCAGTTGGAGGACACTGTGTAGTGTTCCAGGCGGTAGCGCTGGAAGATGAAGTGGTAACATTTCTCAGGGAAGAGTAAAAAAAAAGAGAGAGACAATATAAAGTTATTCCAACTCTGATCTGTTCGGCAAAATTCTCATTTTTCATAAAGATCTTACAACAGTGCACCTCCCACCAGATCTTTGGGCTTTTTTGAATTCAGAGCCATAAAAATGCACTGAAACTCATAGGGTTTAGCCATATTTAAGTGATAATTTGGGGTATTCCAAGAGGTTTTCAGCTCTTTTCCCTAGGAAGGCCTCTGGATCTGAAGTGTTCTGTTAAGGGCTCCAGCTTGGCTGTTCCCAGGTGAACCAGGGACACTTCTGCAGAAGTTGCCAGCACAGACACACCTGATTTTCCACGCTGGACTGAATTCCTGCCCAAGCTCCATGACCCAGATTTCCAGAGTGACCTGTGGTTGTTTACCCTGCCTGCACAAACCACAGCTTTGAAGTGGATAAAAGAACACAGAGCACATGCTGCATCCAGCTTTAAACACAAGTCACTCTGAAACTGATAAAAGGAAAACTGATTTTAAAAAATTGATAAAAGAAAAATTGATAAAAGAAAAATTGATAAAAGAAAAATTGATAAAAGAAAAGCCCTTTAGGTTTTTTTTTACTTTAAAAGCCTTTCTGGGAATACCCAGGAGGAAATACATCCAGTCCTTGGCTTGGTCCCTCCCTTCTGTTCTGCAGGAGTGGTTAGTCACTTCCTACCCTCAGCTGGTTTCTGTTTCTCTTGTCCTGTTTGCATTTTTCTCATAACAGCCAAATCCACGTGGCTTGGAGGGAGAGAGTGACAAGCTTGTCCTGCTGGTGGGCAATCAGTTCCAGATTCTCAGTTGGATGCACCACACTGGGCAAAATGTCATCAAACAGTGGTAAAATATGCAGGAAATGTACACTAGATTCTTCTAAAGCCGTATTTGGCAAAAATAAAAACAAATAAACATTGTCCTGTGATGTTCTGAGAGCACAGAGGAATTCTCTGGCAGAGCCATGAAATTGATGACATCCCAAAGCTGGATCCTGTGGGGATGCAAGGACTGGAACTCATCTGGGGAGTGAACGGAGATCCAGAGCAAGGGAAGGATGAGAGGTTTGAGGGGTGGGCAGGAATTCCAGCAGTGCTGCACAGCAGGACAGAGGAGGAACAGCAGGATGGGGCCAAACAGCTGGAACAGGCTCCAGCAGGGACTCCTGGCTGCATTCCTGAGCCTTTTTAACAGCAGGAGATGAATAATTCTGAGCTTCAGGAGGGTTTATATCAATCTATATTAGTGCTTTGCTCTGTGAAGTGTTTCAAGTGATGTTTACTAAACACCCAGCTTCTGGCTCGTCCAAATGCTCAACGCAATTCCCCAACATTTAAACGAGATCCCTCTTCCTTTTCTTCAACCCAGGGAGGGATTCCTTCTAAAACACAACCAAATGCATCTCCTGCACACCCACATTCCTGCCTGAGAGCTGGACAGCCAAGGAGGCACAGTTCCACCAGCAGGTTATGGAACCCTCGTGGAACCTCCTGGATTTTGTGTGGTGTTGGCACTACAGCACCACAGCTCCAGGAATTCCCACTTGGGACTGGAGAACGACTCAAAGTCACCACGAAATAATGGCTGGGAAATATTCTCAGCTATCTGTTAAAAATCACTAAAATTTACCTGAAGAGCAGAGAGAGCCACAGCACCAGAGAGGCAGATGAGGGGATAGATGGGGAAGAGAAACCTCTCTTCTTTGTGGGGCTGGCTGAAGAAAATCAGGATCCAGATGTACATGGGAGCCAGGGTCAGCCAGTAGGGTCGGCCCAGATTCTGAACTGGAAGAAACAAAAACTCAGCAAAGGAGTGGTGCAAGAATTGCTTCTCTTGCACAATCCTGCCTGACACCCAGAGCCCACTCCTGAGACCCCCACACACCCTGCTCTGAGCACTCCTGTTGCTAAAATCCAGGTAACACATCCAAACAGCCAGCAGGGCATCTTCCTCAGAGGATTTTTGCAGATTCCTACAATCCTGACAATTCCCACAGCCTTGGGAAGAGCCAAAGCAGAGAATAAGTGTTACTGGATCCAAGCAAGACACAAAACCCCTGGAGAACTGCCAGGTCTGGACAGGCAGACAGAGGGCCTGGGTTTCCTGCTGGGCACTGCACACACAGAGATCAGAAAGGGCCTGCTCAGGATCTCCCCTTCCCCTTCCAAATGGTTTTTTAGTGCCTGAAGTGTCCCCAGCCTTCACTGCCTCATTACAGAAATAACGCCAGGAGAGGTCTCCCAGGCGCCTTCTGCTTAACAGAGGAAATAACTGATGCAAAAATAACAACAATTACCCTGAATTTCAGTCACACTGAGGAGGGTTCTTCGCTGCCTGACGGTTTCCAGTCCCTTTCCTACCCCCTCACTACTCCCAACAGCAGAGTTAAGCAATTAAGCCGACGGCATTCCACAGACAATGGGAACAAAGCGCTTGGCAGAATTGCTCCTGCTGTTCAGCACAAGAACACCAAGTGAACAGCAGGAAATCTTGCATTTACAGGAGCTCCTACTGAGCTTTTACTGCTTTCGGAGAGTTTGGCACTCACAGCCAAGGAACAGATAGAAGCAAACACCCCTTAATGTACATTTCCATCGAGGATTGTGTTACTGTTTGTTGTATTCAGTAAAAGAAACCAGAGAGAGCAAAGCACTGACTGGGCTGATGAATGTGGAGGCTGCTGCTGACACTTGATGAATTTTCCTTAGGAAAACAGCAGAGAAGAATTTACACTTCCCCTCTGGAGTCACTTACCAAGTGTCATGTGTTTAAACTGGTGTCATTTTATTCAAGAAAAAGCCCAGTGTGGAGTAGGGAATATTCTGGTTCCTCCTTTTTTTTTAACTCTCAGTGTATCCACACCCAAAGGGACATTTCCCACAGCATGGGGAGCCTGGCAGCTGAAAAATCCACAGGACAGTCCAGCCTCAGTCCCAGAAAGTTCCTACCCATTTCCAGCTGCAGACAAGATGGGAACACCACCAGGTCCAGCTTCTCTCCCCTTTAGGATCATTGACTGGGCCATTCCTGATGCATTAAATGTCAGAGTGAGGGTTAGGAACCACACACCTGGTCAGGCTGGCTTTTGACAACACATTTTTCCTCTGGAGGTGGAGGCAAGGAATAATCCTGAGCTCTAATGAGCTCTAGGAACTTTCCTGGTGCTCCAGAGGCTTTCACTGTTCCCAGTTTCACTTCCAATAAAGAAAAGCTGCTCTTTGGCAGGCAAACTCCCCTGTGCCTGGCTCTGCCTGCTGCCCTGCACTCACCACGGAATTTCTGCAGCAGACACTCCATCAGACAGGTCAGAGGCAGCACGAGCAGGGCCAGGACAAACACCACGTTGAAATTCAGAAAGCCATTGATGAAATAGAAGGACCAGGGTTCTGTACCTAAAGGGTGAGCAAAAAAGAGGTTTGAAATACAAGCATGAACGGGTGGAACAGCAGCTTTGGTCCTTCTTTGCCTGGCACAGTCCACCAGAGTATCTCACACTCACACCTGCCCGAGAAACTTCACTGTTTTCCTCCTCAGAAATTATTTTTCTCCTTATTTTCCCACTGGGAGTGAAAAATAGTGTCACATCTGCTGCTCATGAACCCCAGACCACTCCCACAGCCAGCAGAATTCTGTGACACAGAGCTCACGCTTGCATGCAGAAGGACAGCAAGGAAGTAGAGGTGGAAACTTGCAAAACTGGGAAACTTCACCCCAAATTCATTCTTCCTTTCTAACTGCAGAGGAATAACACAAAACCACACAATGTCATGTAATTCTGGAGTGGGGATGTTCACTCTGGGTTGGCAGGACCAGAAAATGTACCAAAAGGGATTAAGAAGGAAAGGAGTTTGCATTCCCACTTCACTCCAACAAAGACTCTGCCACTAAATGCTGGGTTTGGCCCCTCCTTAGGCTCAGCACTATTTCAATGTCCCAAATTCAGCCTGTTCTGACACAAACAGGAGCCAGGCAGCTCTGCCTCCACACTTGGGAACTGGCTGCAAGCTCTGGAGGATGTAAACTGAAAGAAACTCCAGTCCAACTGTCATTTATTTAGACTCTTAATTCAGGATGCTTAAAGCCCTTAACAATAAGGAATGCCAGTTCCTCTCCACACATTTCCCACTCTCTCAGTGTGATTAGCTCAATCAGCCAGTAAATGACACGCGGGGGCTTTAATCACGGCACTGTTGTGACATGTGTCACATGCCACAGCAATTTCCTGCAATCAGAGCCACTTAAATTGGGTCCGTGTTGAAATTAATCAGACAACTGAAAAGCAGCAAGGAAAACCCGAAACCTCTGCAGCTCCTGCAGCTAAACAAGGGGAGAAGCTGCACTGGGAATGTCACAAACACGGCACTGGAGTCACTGGTTGGCCAAGCAGCTCGGGTTTATAGAGGAAACCCTGAGTTATTAGCACTGCAAGCAAACAGCAATTATAGAAATAAGTCCTAAATCTTGAAAGGGTAATTCCAGGGACCATCCTGTCACCCTTCTCGCTGCTATGGAAAGCAAAGGAAATTCACCCTGAATTCACCTCTCTCTGCTCTGGTCTCTGATTTGGCAGCCTGGAGGTCAGGAGTGAAGGACACTTTATGAAACAACTCCTCCACAATCCAAATACAGCCCGGCTAATGCTGCTAATAAACAGACCAGCTGCTCTGAAGCACAGCTTTAACCAAAAAAAGGCTGCTCGCTCACATTTTCTTGCAGTGTGACTGAATTGCCCATAAAAAATAAGCACTGGAGCCTCTCCTCCTTCTCCTGTGACGGGTTTTCTTCTCTGTGAGAGCATAAAAAAAATAAAAAGGGAGGAAAAAGAGAAGAGAACAGTGCACAGCAGGCAAAAAGCACCAGGCTGGGTCACTGGTGACTCACCCATTCAGAGGCACTCAGGCTCAAAGCCTCCCAGGGCAGAAGGCTTTTTATTCCTGTTATCCACACGGCTCAAGGTGAACTGAGACAGAACTGCAGCATCAAAAAGGAATGACCCCGCTGCGTGCAAGAAGTGCTGGCCCAGAACATCATCTTTGAAGCAGGGAGGGACACTGGAGAACTCTCCATGCTCAGGATTAATGGGAATATGCTTGCACACAGAGCAGGAGAGGAGATGGAGCTTCCTGCAAGGATCCCACGGCCTAGAGCTGGCAGGTGTGGGGTGCAGGAGACAGACTGGGGAAAGCAGTGGGAAAAGAACACCCAGGCAGCTCCTGGCATGGTGGTTCCATGAGGAAAACCAGCTGGAAGCACTGTCAGACCCCGAGAAAGAAAATAATCAGAACTCTGAGGTCTGTGAAGGGCCCTGGGAGCAATTCCAGAACTCAAATTCAGGAGTGAATCGAATTTACCCACGCTGCACCTTGACCATGGGAATGGTGAGGGCAGCTCAGGCCAGAGCAGAGGAGTCGTACAAGGGGTTTAAGATAAGGAGCCCCACCCTGGGCTGAAGCCTGAGTGCAGGAGCTGCAGCTGGCAAGCAGTAACTGAGCTGCAGTAATTTGGTCGTGAGTCACAGCCCTCATTGTGAGAGAGCCTGATTCAGTGCTGCTCCCATGAACAGCCTGCTCGCTGCATTTCATTGATTCTCACCGTGTTCAAGAACCAGGACTCCACAGAGCAAAGTGTCAGGTGAACAGCTCCAGCACGTTCCACTCAAGCTGAACAAAGCTTCCCAAAGTGGGACAAAACTTTGGTCACAAATTATGACTTCTTAGAATCCCAAAGCCTCAAAATCAGGGACATACACTTAGCAGCTCTTTTCCCTTGGCTGTAGAAACTTCATCACTCCAGGGAAATATTAATTGCACAGAAAATATTTATCTAGAAGGAGTGTATTGCTAAAGTCAGAAGGAAAAAAAATAAATTGAACCCTGTCTCCAAAATACTGTGGTGCTTACACTGGAGATGATCTGGGCTGGTGACTGCTCCCATCATGTGAACGTTGGGAAATCCCAACTTCCAAAGCCAAGAGGGATTGGCCAGCCTTTCATCTCCCCTGGCAGTGTTATTTTTCCCCAGTGTTTTGAAGCTCTCTAAACACACAGCGTTGTCCTGGCCACGCTGCATTAAAGAGCAGTTCCAGGCAGGCTCTTTTACTAGCCCGAGGATGTTGTATGAATGTCACTGTGAATAAAACTCTTCAGGACAGATTGGTCCCTGAAGGCTTCTGGAAACAACTCACACACCAATGTGGAAAAGGTCAGGCACAAGGCCCTGCCAAATCCTACCAGAGACAGAGCCTGGAGTTTACTTATAGAAAACTCACAGCTCCACACTTCAGAACCTTCCTGCAGAGGCCAAGAGCCGTGGCAGAGCAGCTGCTGCCCTGCTGTGCCACAGCACAAGTGACAAATCACACTCAGCACTCCCCAAAACAGCCCCTCAACTGAAGCAACAATGCCAGCTGCCAGAGAGAGCCTTGCTGCTGCTCAGCACTGCTGAGTCCCTCCTGGAACAGCTTCTGTGGGCTCCAACAGAGCACAGAGATGCTGCAGGGATCCTGTGGTCTCTGCCAGCCCTGCTAGAGATGTAATACTTTCCTGCTGTTCAGCTCTAGAAGTGCAGGAGATGGACAGAGGGAACGATGGATTCTGCACCATTCCTCACTTTCCCAAGGTTCTGCAGCCTGGCTGGGAGGAACAACAGCCAGGAACAAGATTCGAGCTGACACACACACACGGGCCGCTTGTGCACAGACACTGAGACATCTCCCGGCAGTTTTAGAGAAGTGGGAAACGAACAGAAGCAGCACAGCTCCCAGCGTGGAGAGCCCGGGCAGCGCATTCCCAGCTCGACAGAGACATCCCGTGTCCAGAAGCCGCAGCTGCAGCCTTCGGAGCCGGCACTCCACACACTTGGGAGCTGCTTTCGCTTGAGGGCACCGCAGAGAAAGCACTGCCAGTGCCCTCGGGCTGCCTCCCTGCCCCGTCATCCCACACTCACCGTAGAGATCGGGGCCGTGCGGGGTGAAGACATTGTACAAGACGATGTTGAGAGGTGCCACCACCAGCTTCCCATAGTAATAGCTGTCCACCACCACCAAGGGCACCTGGAGGAGAGCAGCTGTTGGTTAAAGTGCCAGCAGCTCCAGCTGATTTTCCTAAAGGAACTCATCCCTTCCACCGCAGTCCCTTCCCTCTTCGTGTTGTTGCAGGCACTCACCAAAAACAGGATCAAGGACACCACACACCAGTTCAGGAAACTCTTCCACCTCTTCTTCAGGATCAACAAGTCGAAGGCAATAGGAAGCCTGAAAGAGAGGCCAGCTGTCAGCTGGAGACTTTGAGAACCCCACTGAACCCCCACGTCACTGGCCTCTGTTCTACTCCACATTCCAATCATCCAGCTCCGGTTTTATTCACATTAATGCCAGGAAATCTTCCCCACCTGAGCTCTCCAAGAGCCAAGAAACCTGCAGCAATGATCCTGGGCCAGGCTGGCAGCTCAATCCCTGCTGGTTTTCTCCTCCACCCCTCCATTCTCCCCAGCCAGGTGAAACCCACCCGACAAAGGGCAAGAAACTGCTCCTTACCCCAGAGCTGCACTGAAGGGCCAGCCCAGCAGGGCTCCAGCAGCCACCCCCAGCACTGCCACCGAGGTCTTGTCCATGTACCAGCCCGTCATGGCAACCACCGTGGTGTACATGCAGAAGCTGCTGGGGAGGAAAGCTGCAATGCAAGGGGATACAGGCTCAGCACAGCTTCCCCACACTTTGCCCAACACCTGCAGCAAGTGCTTTACAGAAGGCTTACAGTGGCTGGGAAAACAGGAACAACCAGCCAGAGGGGACAGGACACAAAGGCAAAGGGCACTGCCAAAATATCAGCCTCCTTCCTTAGAACATGAGGTGTCCAAGGAAGGCAGGCCAAGAGCCTATTAGAAAGGCACAGCTATAGAAAAAACCAGGAGACAGCACCAGAAACAGGGCTGGAAATTGTAACACAGACAACAAAATTTGAATCAAGGCTTATCCTGTCATGAAAAACACCCCCAGCTGAACACAACAAAGAGCACTCCAAAGACATGATTTTCTTCTCTCTGGAGCCATCTCTGGTCACTGTTAGTGCCACTGCCAAGCCAACTCACCTGCAGAAGCACAGAACATCCCCGTGCTGAGCACCAGGAAGGCCAACATCAGCCTGCTCACGTGCAGCCCAAACTTCTTGCACACAGCCCTGGGGAAGCAGCAGAGAAACATGTGCCACAAAACAGCCCCAGGGCAAAGAAAGAGCAGCACCCAAGGCATGCAGAACCACAAACAATCCGTGGAGCAGCCCCAGAGCTCTGAGCTGGGGGATTCCCAACACTCAGCTGCTGCCTCTGGCCTGGGATTTCAGATCCTGGGTGACACCAGTGCAAAACTCTGGATGGGACTTGGCTTCTCCCAGCTGTGCTTGTGCCAGTCTCAGGAACTTGTGGCTGTGCTACTGCACACATCAATCTATTTATGAGTCTCACAAAACCCCATCATGCAAAAAAGCCACTGCTCACCTCCTCAAACTCAGACCACGGGCAACAAAAGTCATGCAAGGTAGTTGTTTGAAAATCAGGAATCAAGAGGCAGCAGGTAAAAATAAAACTCCAGTTTCGACAAGATAATTGCATGTTAGGGCTACTGCTTTTAGTGGCTGTAAAAACAGCATTGGCAGAGAGATTACAGACAGCAGCAATCAATGTGTTCCAGTCAAATTCACTGTGATAAGCAAACACAGCACCAGACTCTCCTCAGTCTACAGCACTCCCACCCTGCTCGCTGCCAGCAGTGAGAAAACGAGTGGAGTCAACAAAATGCTGGAGTAAGAGGTGTGGGTGGCAGATCTGGGAGTACAATTTTGTCCTAATTGTAGCATTCTGACCAACATCTCATTAAGTTATCACGAGAACACATATTTTCTCATCTGCACACGAGCTTTGAAGCTTATTTCCTGTGGCAGTAACTGCATACGTCACTCACACTGCTGCCAAACATCCCCTGCAGACAGACTGATACTCACTTGTAGAAGTAGAGTTCACAAATGCAGCTCAGGAAGGCCAGGAAGCATCGCAGGAAATAGAAGATGAGAACCTAGGGGACATAGCCAGAGTCGGAAGGAGACACAGGACACAAAATGGGCTTGTAAAGCATCAGGGGAAACCCACAAACCCTTGGAAATCCTTACAGGGAGGTCAGTGTTTGTCAACAAACCAGCGTTTTACACACATGAAGTCAATTCCAACAACAAACAGAACAGCTGTTTCAGACACACTAAAGGCACATTTATTCATCTCAAAAGCAGCTTCCACACGCACGATTTACCTTGTTGGTTTGCAGAACCCTGGCATGGAACCAGGCTGGCAAGGCATGGAGCCACAGGTAAGCATAGGAGCGGATGGCGTAGGCTGGAGAGTATTCCCATGTCTGAAACCCCTTCCCATAAATGAGGTAGTGTGTCTACAACAGAGAGCAAATAAATAAATTAACACGCAGCACACAGAGCAGACAGTTTTCCACTCTGAATTTCAGAGCCAAAAATTTCTCATTGAAACAGAGGGATCAGCAGAAGGTTCTAAATAAATCTGCATTTGCACGAGCCAACTACAGACTGAAACAGAGAGCACAGCGTCCTAAAGAAATGGGTATTTGCACAGGCCAAATACAAATTCCCAATCCCAAGGGCAGGAAGGGACTCACCGGTTCCCAGTAGTTAAAGGTCTCGTCACAATCCGAGATGTTGCTCAGCAGAGCTGCACAGAACCTGGCCGAGATGAGACACTTGAAAGCTGTTGATCCTTCAGGGGCCCAAACTTGCCCGGCTTTGCTCCCAGATGATCTAATCCAAAGGGGGGAAAAAAAAAATACAAAAATGCAGCAGGAAGACTGAGCGCCGAGATCGAGCCTAACAAGGTGACAGCGAGCACAGCGCTGAGGGCGGCATTCGGGCAGCGGGGGATGCCAGCCCCCTCACACGGCAGCACCATCAGCCCTGCTCAGGGCTGCACCCCCGCCCCACACCAGCCCCGAAAACAGCGCCGGGCCGGGGGATGCTCCTGCACCATCTCGACCGCACGGACCACGCGTGTAAACACCGGCCCCGGCGGCCCCGCAGCCCCTCAGCCCCGCGGCGGCCCCTGCTCCGTCCCCAGCGGCACCCACTCGTTCCGCGCCTCCTCGCCGCCCGCGGGCTCGGGCCGCCGCCCCGCCGCGTCCCCGCCGCCCGCCCGC